>JACCGJ010001505.1:28897-57292 GCA_013407085.1 Atriophallophorus winterbourni | reverse complement strand
AACGTTTTTAACTTATCTGAGATCGACAATTTGTGAACCAATCAGACCTGACAATGCTCAACATTTTGATCTGAAACTACAAACAGTTCGAACCAATTTGAGATTGACAATTTTCGAACCAATCAGAGCTGACAAGTTTTATTCCATTATTTCGAAAACTACAAACGTTTTGAACCAATCCCAGATGAGAATGCTTAATATTTCAGTTCAAACACTACGAACGTCTCAAACAAATCTGTGATCAAAAATGTTATAATCAATGAGAGCTGACAATCCTTAATAAAACAGTTCAAAAACTACAAACGTTTCAGATCAATCTGAGATCGACAAAGTTTGAACTAAACAATGCTGACAATGCATAATATTTTAATCCAGAAACTACAAACATGTTAAACCAAGCTCGGATAGACAATGTTTGTACTATTCAGAGCTGACAATCCTTATTATTTTAGTTCAAAAACTAGAAACGCTTCAAACCAATATGTGCCCGACAATGTTTGAACCAATCAGAGCTGACGATGCTTATTATTTTAGTCTGAAAACTACAAATGTTTTGGACCAATCTGAGGTCATCAATATTGAACCAATCAGAGCTGACAATGCCTAATATTTCAGTGCAAAAACTACAAACGATTTGAACCAATCTGAGATCAATAATGTTTGAACCAATCCGAGATGAGAATGCTTAATATTTCAGTTTGAACACTACAAACGTCTCAAACAAATTTTTGATCAAAAATGGTATAATCGATGAGAGCTGACAATCCTCATTAAATCAGTTCAAAAACTACAAACGTTTCAGACCAATCTGAGATCGACAAAGTTTGAACTAAACAATGCTGACAATGCATAATATTTTAGTCCAGAAACTACAAACATTTTAAACCAATCTGAGATCGACTATGTTTGTACTATTCAGAGCTGACAATTCCTAATATTTCAGTTCAAAAACTAGAAACGCTTCAAACCAATATGTGACCGACAATGTTTGAACCAATCAGAGCTGACAATGCTCAATATTTCAGTCCAAAAACTACAAACGTTTTTTACCAATCTGAGATCGACAATGTTCGAACCAATCAGAGCTGACGATGCTTAATATTTTAGTCCAAAAACTACAAATGTTTCGAACCAATCTGAGGTCATTATTTTTGAACCAATCAGAGCTGACAATGCTTAATATTTCAGTCGCAGAACTACAAACGTTTTCAAAAAAATCTGAGACTGACAAAGTTCGAACCAATCAGAGCTGACAATGCCCATTATTTTAGTATTAAAACTACAAACGTTTTGAACCAATCTGAGATCGACAATGCTTAAATCAATCAGACCTGACAATGCTTGATCTCTCAGTCCGAAAACTACAAACATTGTAAACCAATCTGAAATCGACAACATATGAACCAATCAGAAGTGACAAGGCTCAATATTTCGGTTCAAAAACAACAAACGTTTTAAACTAATCTGAGATCGAGAATGTTTGAACCTATCTAAGCGGACAATGCTCAACATTTCATTCGAAAAACTACAATTATTTCGTACTAATCTGAGATCGACAAGGTTTCAACCAATCATAGCTGACAATGCTCAATATTTCAAACCAATAACTACAAACGTTTTAAGCCAATCAAACCTGACAATGCTTAATATGTCAGTTCAAAAATTACAAACCGTTTAAACCACCTCAAGATCGACAATGTTTAAACCAATCAGAGCTTTTATTGTTCAATATTTTGGTTCGAAAGCTACGAACGTTTTGAACCAAAATGAAATGGACAAAGTTTGAACCAACCGGAGCTGACAATGCTTGATATTTCAGTCACAGAACTACAAACGTTTTGAACCAATCTGAAATCGACAAAGTTCGAACCAATCAGAGCTGACAATGCCCATTATTTAAGTCCTAAAACTACAAACGTTTTGAACCAAACTGAGATCGACAATGTTTAAACTAATCAGACCTGACAATGCTTAATATTTCAGTTCAAAAACCACAAACCGTTTGAATCAATATAAGATCGACAATGTTTGAACCAATCAGAGCTGGCAATGTTCGTTATTTAAGTTCAGAAACTACAGACATTTCGAAAAAAATCCTAAATGGACAATGTTTGAACCAAGCAGAGCTGACATTGCTCAATATTTCAGTTCAAAAACTACAAACGTTTTAACGCAATCCGAAATCGATATATTTCGATCCAATCAGAGCTTAAAATGCTTATATTTCAGTCCGAGTAATACGAACGTTTTGAACAAATCTGAGATCGACAATGTTTGAACCGAACATAGCTGACAATGTTCAATATTTCAGTTCACGAAACAACAAATCTTTTCAACCAAAATGAGATCGACAATGTTTAAACCAATCAAAATTGACAATGCTTGACATCCCAATTTAAATACTACTAACGTTTTGAAACAATCTGAGATGGACAATGTTTGAACCAATTAGAGATGACAACTCCCAATATTTCAGTCTGAAAATTACAAACGTTTTGAACAAATAACAGCTGAGAATGCTGAATATTATAGTCCGAATACTACAAACGTTCAGAACTGATCTGAGATCGACAATGTTTGAAGCAATCAGAGTTGACAATGCTCAATATTTCAGTCCAAAAACTACAAACGTTTTGAACAAATCTGAGATCGACAATGTTTGAACCAATCAAAGCTGACGGTGATTAATATCTTAGTCCAAAAACTACAAACGTTTTGAACCAATCTGAGAGGTACAATGTTTGAATCGATCAGGGATGACAATGCTTAATATCTCAGTCGAAAAGCTACACACGTTTCAAACCATTCTGAGATCGACAATGACTAAACCAATCATAGCTGACAGTGCTTGATAATTTAGTTCAAAAACTATGAACGTTTCAAATCAATCTGGGATGGACAATGTATGAACCAATCATAGCTGACAATGCTCAATATTTCAGTCCAAAAAGTACAATCATTTTGAACCTATCTGAGATGTACAATGTTTGAACCAATCATAGCTACCATGCCTAATATTCGTCTGAAAACAACAAACGTTTTTCACTAATCGGGATTCGAGAAAGGTTCCAACCTATTTATCTGACAAAGCTATAATTTCAATCGAAAAAACTACAAACGTTTTGAACCAATCTAAGATCGACAATATTTATACCAATCAGACCTGAAAATTTTTGATTTCTCAGTCCAAAAACTACAAACATTTCGAACCAATCTGAGATCGACATTATATGAACCAAAAGTCTCAGACTCTGCTCCATTCATAAGTTCAAAATCAACAAAAGTTTTGCACCAATCTGAGATCGACAATGTTCGAACCAATCAACGCTGACAATGCCTAATATTCCAGTTTAAAAACTACAAACTGTTTGAAACAATATAAGATCGACAATGTTTAAACCGATTAAAGCCGACTTTGCTTAAAAATTTAGTCCACAAATTACAAAAGATTGTAACCAATCTGAGATCGGCAAGGTTTGAATCAATCAGAGCTGACAATGATCAATATTCTAATCTAAAACTACAAACAGTTTGAACCAATTTGAGATCGACAATTTTCGAACCAATCACAGGTAACAATGCCTAATATCACAGGTTAACCACTACAAACGTCTTGAAAAAATCTGAGATCGACAATGTTTGAATCAATCAGAGTTGACAATGCTTAATATTTCAGTCCCAGAACTACAAACGTTTTGAAAAAATCTGAGACTGACAAAGTTCGAACCAATCAAAGCTGACAATGCCCATTATTTTAGCATTAAAACTACAAACGTTTTGAACCAATCTGAGATCGGCAATGCTTAAATCAGTCAGACCTGACAATGCTTGATCTCTCAGTTCGAAAACTACAAACATTGTGAACCAATCTGAGATCGACAACATATGAACCAATCAGAAGTGACAAGGCTCAATATTTCGGTTCAAAAACAACAAACGTTTTAAACTAATCTGAGATCGAGAATGTTTGAACCTATCTAAGCGGACAATGCTTAACATTTCTTTCAGAAAACTACAATTATTTCGTACTAATCTGAGATCGACAATGTTTTAACCAATCATAGCTGAAAATGCTCAATATTTCAAACCAATAACTACAAACGTTTTAAGCCAATCAAACCTGACAATGCTTAATATGTCAGTTCAAAAATTACAAACCGTTTAAATCACCTCAAGATCGAGAATGTTTAAACCAATCAGAGCTCTTATTGTTCAATATTTAGGTTCGAAAACTACAAACGTTTTGAACCAAAATGAAATGGACAATGTTTGAACCAATCAGAGCTGACAATGCTTGATATTTCAGTCGCAGAACTACAAACGTTTTGAACCAATCTGAAATCGACAAAGTTCGAACCAATCAGAGCTGACAATGCTCATTATTTAAGTCCTAAAACTACAAACGTTTTGAACCAAACTGAGATCGACAATGTTTACACTTATCAGACCTGACAATGCTTGATCTCTCAGTATAAAAACTACGAACGGTTTGAACCAATCTGAGATCGAGAATGTTTGAACCAATCAGAGCTGGCAATGTTTGTTATTTAAGTTCAGAAACTACAGACATTTCGAAAAAAATCCTAAATGGACAATGTTTGAACCAAGCAGAGCTGACATTGCTCAATATTTCAGTTCAAAAACTACAAACGTTTTAACGCAATCCGAAATCGATATATTTCGATCCAATCAGAGCTTAAAATGCTTATATTTCAGTCCGAGTAATACGAACGTTTTGAACAAATCTGAGATCGACAATGTTTGAACCGAACATAGCTGACAATGTTTAATATTTCAGTTCACGAAACAACAAATCTCTTCAACCGAAATGAGATCGACAATGTTTAAACCAATCAAAATTGACAATGCTTGACATCCCAATCTAAATACTACTTACGTTTTGAAACAATCTGAGATGGACAATGTTTAAACCAATTAGAGATGACAACTCCCAATATTCCAGTCTGAAAATTACAAACGTTTTGAACAAATAACAGCTGAGAATGCTAAATATTATAGTCCGAATACTACAAACGATTAGAACTGATCTGAGATCGACAATGTTTGAAGCAATCAGAGTTGACAATGCTCAATATTTCAGTCCAAAAACTACAAACGTTTTGAACAAATCTGAGATCGACAATGTTTGAAACAATCAAAGCTGACGGTGATTAATATCTTAGTCCAAAAACTACAAACGTTTTGAACCAATCTGAGAGGTACAATGTTTGAATCGATTAGGGATGACAATGCTTAATATCTCAGTCGAAAAGCTACACACGTTTCAAACCAATCTGAGATCGACAATGACTAAACCAATCATAGCTGACAGTGCTTGATAATTCAGTTCAAAAACTATGAACGTTTCAAATCAATCTGGGATGAACAATGTATGAACCAATCATAGCTGACAATGCTCAATATTTCAGTACAAAAAGTACAATCATTTTGAACCTATCAGAGATGTACAATGTTTGAACCAATCAGAGCTAGCAATGCCTAATATTTCGTCCCAAAAACAACAAACGCTTTCAACTAACCTGAGATCGAGAATGTTTAAACCTATTTATGCTGACAATGCTTATAATTTCAATCGAAAAACTACAAACGTTCTGAACCAATCTAAGATCGACAATATTTATACCAATCAGACCTGAAAATTTCTGATTTCTCAGTCCAAAAACTACAAACATTTCGAACCAATCTAAGATCGACATTATATGAACCAAAAGTCTCAGACTATGCTCCATTCATAAGTTCAGGAACAACAAACGTTTCGCACCAATCTGAGATCGACAATGTTCGAACTTATCAACGCTGACAATGCCTAATATTTCAGTCCAAAAACTACAAACCGTTTGAAACAATATAAGATCGACAATGTTTAAACCGAATAAAGCCGACTTTGCTTGAAAATTCAGTCCACAAATTACGAACCATTGTAATCAATCTGAGATCGGCAAGGTTTGAATCAATCAGAGCTGACAATGCTCAATATTCTAATCTAAAACTACAAACAGTTTGAACCAATTTGAGATTGACAATTTTCGAACCAATCAGAGCTGACAAGTCTTAATCTATTAGTTCAAGAACTACAAACGTTTTGAACAAATCAGAGATCGACAATGTTTGAACCAATCACAGGTTACAATGCCCAATATTTCAGGTTAACCACAACAAACCTCTTAAACAAATGTGAGATCGACATTGTTTGAATCAATCAGAGTTGACAATGCTCAAAAATTCAGTTTAAAATCTTCAAACGTTTCAGACTGATCTGAGATCGACAAAGTTTGAACTAAACAGAGCTGACAAAGCCAAATATTCTATTCCAGAAACTACAAACATTTTGGAAAAAATCAGAGCTGACAATGCTCTATTATTAAGTTCAAAATCTGTAAACGTTTTTTATTAATCTGAGATCGACAATGTTTGAACCAATCAACGCTGACAATGCTTAATATGTTAGTCCAAAACTACAAACGATTGAAACCAATGTGGGATCGACCATGTTCGAACCAATTACAGGTGACAATGCCTAATATTTTAGTCTCAAAACTACAAACGTTCCAAACCAATCTGAGATCAAAAAAGTTTGAACCAATCAGAGCTGACAATGCTTGTTATTTTAGTCCACAAACTACAAACGTTATGGATCAATCTGAGATCGACAATGTTTGAACCAATCAGATCCGACATTGCCTAATATTTCAATCGAAAAAATTCAAACGATGGAAACCAATCTGATATCAAGAATGTTAGAACGGATGAGAGCTGACAATGCTCAATATTCTAATCTAAAACTACAAACAGTTTGAACCAATTTGAGATCGACAATCTTCGAACAAATCAGAGCTGACAAGTCTTAATCTATTAGTTTAAAAACTACAAACGTTTTGAACAAATCAGAGCTGAGAATGCTCAATATTTCAGTCAAAAAACTACAAAAGTTTTGAACCAATCTGAGATCGACAATGTTTGAACCAATCACAGGTAACAATGCCTGATATTTCAGGTTAACCACTACAAACGTCTTGAAAAAATCTGAGATCGACAATGTTTGAATCAATCCGAGCTGATAATGCTCAATAATTCAGTTCAAAATCTTCAAACGTTTCAGATTAATCTGAGATCGACAAAATTTGAACTAAACAAAGGTGACAAAGCCAAATATTCTATTCCAGAAACTACAAACATTTTGAAGAAAGATCAGATCGACAATGTTTGAACTATTCAGAGCTGACAATCCCTAATATTTCAGTACATAAACTAGAAACGCTTCGAACCAGTATGAGATCGACCATGTTTGAACCAATCCGAGCTGACAATGCTCTATATTTTAGTCCAAAAACTACAAACGTTTAAAACCAATCTGAGATCGACAATGTTTAAAGCAATCAGAGCTGACAATGCCTAATATTTCAGTCCAAAAACCACAAACCGTTTAAATCAATATAAGATCTACAATGTTTAATCCAATCAGAGCTGACAATGTTTGTAATTTAAGTTCAAAAACTAAAGACATTTTGAACAAATATAAAATGGACGAAGTTTGAACCAATCAGAGCTGACAAGGCCTAATATTTCAGCCTAAAAACTACGAACGTTTTGAACCGATCTGAGATCAATAATGTTTGAACCAATCCCAGATGAGAATGCTTAATATTTCAGTTTGACCACTACAAACGTCTCAAACAAATCTGTGTTCGAAAATGTTATAATCAATGAGAGCTGACAATCCTTAATAAATCAGTTCAAAAACTACAAACGTTTCAGACCAATCTGAGATCGACAAAGTTTGAACCAAACAATGCTGACAATGCATAATATTTTAGTCCAGAATCTACAAACATGTTGAACCAATCTCAGATCGACAATGTTTGTATTATTCAGAGCTGACAATCCCTAATATTTCAGTTCAAAAACTAGAAACGCTTCGAACCAATATGTGATCGACAATGTTTGAACCAATCAGAGCTGACAATGCCTGATATTTTAGTTTAAAAACTACAAATGTTTTGAACCAATCTGAGGTCATTATTTTTCAACCAATCAGAGCTGACAATGCTCAATATTTCCATCCCGAAACTACAAACGTTTCGAACCAATCTGAGACTGACAGAGTTCGAACCAATCAGAGCTGACGATGCCTATTATTTTAGTATTAAAACTACAAACGTTTTAAAACAATCTGAGATCGACAATGCTTGAACCAATCAGACCTGACAATGCTTGATCTCTCAGTCCGAAAACTACAAACATTGTGAACCAATCTGAGATCGACAATTTATGAACCAATCAGAAGTGACAAGGCTCAATATTTCGATCTAAAAACAACAAACGTTTTCAACTAATCTGAGATTGAGAATTTTTAAACCTATCCAAGCGGACAATGCTCATTTTTTCATTCGGAAAACTACAATTATTTCGTACTAATCTGAGATCGACAAGGTTTTAACCAATCTGACAATGCTCAATATTTCAGTCTTATAACTACAAACGTTTTAAGCCAATCAGACCTGACAATGCTTAATATGTCAGTCCAAAAATTACGAATCGTTCAATCCACTTCAAGATCGACAATGTTCAAACCAATCAGAGCTCCTATTGTTCAATATTTTGGTTTGAAAACTACAAACGTTTTGAACCAAAATGAAATGGACAATGTTTGAACCAACCAGAGCTGACAATGCTTGATATTTCAGTCGCAGAACTACAAACGTTTTGAACCAATCTGAGATAGACAAAGTTCGAACCAATCAGAGCTGACAATGCCCATTATTTTAGTCCTTAATCTACAAACGTTTCAAACCAGACTAAGATCGACAATGTTTAAACGAGTCAGACCTGACAATGCTTGATCTCGCAGTCCAAAAACTACGAACGTTGTAACGCAATCCGAGATCGATATATTTCGATACAATCAGAGCTCAAAATGCTTAATATTTCAGTCCGAGAAATACGAACGTTTTGAACAAATCTGAGATCGACAATGTCTGAGCCGAACATAGCTGACAATGTTTAATATTTCAGTTCACAAAACAACAAACCTTTTTAACCGAAAGGAGATCGACAATGTTTGAACCAATCAAAATTGACATTGCTTAACATCCCGATCTAAAAACTACAAAAGTTTTGAACCAATCTGAGATCGACAATGTTTGAACCAATCAGAGATGACAACGCCCAATATTTCAGTCTGAAAAATAACAAACGTTTTGAACAAATGACAGCTGAGAATGCTATATATTTCAGTCCGAATACTACAAACGTTTAGAACTGATCTGAGATCGACAATGTTTGAAGCAATCAGAGTTGACAATGCTCAATATTTCAGTCCATAAACTACAAAGGTTTTGAACAAATTTGAGATCGACAATGTTTGAACCATACAGCGCCGACTTTGCTTAAAAATTCAGTCCATTAATTACAAAAGATTTTGACCAATCTGAAATCGGCAAGGTTTGAATCAATCAAAGCTGACAATGCTCAATATTCTAATCTAAAACTACAAACAGTTTGAACCAATTTGAGATCGACAATCTTCGAACCAATCAGAGCTGACAAGTCTTAATCTATTAGTTTAAAATCTACAAACGTTTTGAACAAATCAGAGCTGAGAATGCTCAATATTTCAGTCCAAAAACTACAAACGTTTTGAACCAATCTGAGATCGAAAATGTTTGAACCAATCACAGGTAACAATGCCTAATATTCCAGGTTAACCACTACAAACGTCTCAAACAAATCTGAGATCGACAATGTTTAAATCAATCAGAGCTGACAATGCTCAATAATTCAGTTCAAAATCTCCAAACGTTTCAGACTAATCTGAGATCGACAAAGTTTGAACTAAACGAAGCTGACAAAGCGATATATTCTATTCCAGAAACTACAAACATTTTGAAAAAAATCAGATCGACAATGTTTGAACTATTCAGAGCTGACCATCCCTAATATTTCAGTACATAAACTAGGAACGATTCGAACCAGTATGAGATCGACAATGTTTGAACCAATCCGAGCTGACAATGCTCAATATTTCAGTCCAAAAACTACAAACGTTTTAAACCAATCTGAGATCGACAATGTTTAAAGCAATCAGAGCTGACAAGGCTCAATATTTCAGTTCAAAAACCACAAACCGTTTAAATCAATATAAGATCGACAATGTTTGTACCAATCAGAGCTGACAAAGTTTGTTATTTAAGTTCAAAAACTACAGACATTTTGAAAAAAAATTTCAAATGGACAATGTTTGAACCAAGCAGAGCTGACAATGTTCAATATTTCAGTTCAAAAACTACAAACGTTTTAACGCAATCCGGGATCGATATATTTCGATCCAATCAGAGCTTAAAATGCCTAATATTTCAGTCCGAGAAATACGAACGTTTTGAACAAATCTGAGATCGACAATGTTTGAGCCGAACATAGCTGACACTGTTTTATATTTTAGTTCACAAAACAACAAACCTTTTCACCCGGAATGAGATCGACAATGTTTAAACCAATCAAAATTGTTAATGCTTGACATCCCAATCTAAAAACTACAAACGTTTTGAACCAATCTGAGATCGAGAATGTTTGAACCAATCAGAGATGACAACGCCCAATATTTCAGTCTGAAAAATTACAAACGTTTTGAACAAATAACAGCAGAGAATGCTAAATATTATAGTCCGAATACTACAAACGTTTAGAACTGATCTGAGATCGACAATGTTTGAAGCAATCAGAGTTGACAATGCTCAATATTTCAGTCCAAAAACTACAAACGTTTTGAACAAATCTGAGATCGACAATGTTTGGACCAATCAAAGCTGACGGTAATTAATATCTTAGTCCAAAAACTACAAACGTTTCCAACCAATCTGAGAGGTACAATGTTTGAATCCATCAGAGATGACAATGCTTAATATCTCAGTCGAAAAGCTACAAACGTTTCAAACCAATTTGAGATCGACAATGACTAAACCAATCATAGCTGACAGTGCTTAATAATTCAGTTCGAAAACTATAAACGTTTCAAATCAATCTTGGATGGACAATGTATGAACCAATCATAGCTGAAAATGCTCAATATTCCAGTCCAAAAACTACAAACATTTTGAACCGATCTGAGATGTACAATGTTTGAACCAATCAGAGCTGGCAATGCCTAAAATTTCGTCTCAAAAACAACAAACGTTTTCAAATAATCTGAGATCGAGAATGTTCAAACCTATTTATGCTGACAATGCTTATAATTTCAATCGAAAAACTACGAACGTTCTGAACCAATCTAAGATCGACATTATACCAATAGGACCTGAAAGTTCTCGATTTCTCAGTCCAAAAACTACAAACATTTCGAACCAATCTAAGATCGACATTATATGAACCACTTAGAGCTGACTATGCTCCATTCATAAGTTCAAAAACAACGAACGTTTTGTACCAATCTGAGATCGACAATGTTCAAACCAATCAACGCTGAAAATGCTGAATATTTCAGTACAAAAACTACAAACTGTTTGGAACAATATAAGATCGACAATGTTCAAACCGATTAGAGCCGACATTGCTTAAAAATTCAGTGCACAAATTACAAAAGATTGTAACCAATCTGAGATCGGCAAGGTTTGAATCAATCAGAGCTGACAATGCTCAATATTCTAATCTAAAACTACAAACAGTTTGAACCAATTTAAGGTCGACAATATTCGAACCAATCAAAGCTGACATGTCTTAATCTATTAGTTCAAAAACTACAAACGTTTTGAACAAATCAGAGCTGAGAATGTTCAACATTTCAGTGCCAAAACTACAAACGTTTTGAACCAATCTGAGATCGAAAATCACAGGTAACAATGTCATATATTTCAGGTAACCACTACATACCTTTTTACCAATCTGAGATCGACAATGTTTGAACCAATTCGAACTGACAATGCTCAATATTTCAGTCCAAAAACTACAAACGTTTTGAATCAATTTGAGACCGACAATGTTCAAAGCAATCAGAGCTGACAATGCTTAATATTTCAGTCCGGAGACTACAAACCGTTCAAATCAATATAAGATCGACAATGTTTAATCCAATCAGAGCTGACAATGTTTGTTATTTAAGTTCAAAAACTAAAGACATTTCGAACAAATATGAAATGGACAATGTTTGAACCAATCGGAGCTGACAATGCCTAATATTTGAGTTCAAAAACTACAAACGTTCCGAACATATCACATCCAAAAATGCCTAATATATTAGTCTAAAAACTACAAACGTTTTAAACTGATCTGAGATCGACAATGTTCACAGCAATCAGAGCTGGCAATGCTCAATGTTTCAGTCCGAAAACTACAAACGTTTTGAACCAAGCTAACATTCACAAAATTGTCGAACCAATCGAAGCTGAGAATGCTTGAATATCAGTCCAAAAACTTCAAACGTTACGAATCAATCTGAGGTCAAAAATGTTTGAACCAATTAGACATGAAAATGCCTGATATATTAGTCGAAAAATAACAAACGTTTTGAACCAATCTGAGAGGGACAATGTTTGAATCAATCATACATAACAATGCCTAATATTTAAGTATAAAACCAAAAACATTCTGAACCAATCTGAGCTGACAATGCTTAATATATTAATCGTAAAACTACAAACGTTTTAAACCAATCTGAGAGCTACAATGTTTGAGTCGATCAGAGATGACAATGCTTGATACCTCAGCCGAAATGCTTGATAATTCAGTTCATAAACGTCAAGCGTTACAAATCAATCTGAGATGGACAATGTTTGAACCAATCAGAGCTGAAAATGCTCAAAATTTCATTCCAAAAACTACAAATTTTTTAGACCGATCTGAAATGGACAATGTTTGAACCAATCAAAGCTGACAATGCCCTATTATTGAGTTCAAAAACTGCAAACGTTTTTTATTAATCTGAGATCGACAATGTTTGAACCAATCAAAGCTGGCAATGCTTGATATTTTAGTCCAAAAAAACAAACGAATAAAACCAATCTGAGATCGACCATGTTTGATTCAATTACAGGTGTAAATGCCTTATATTGTAGACCCAAAACTACAAACGTTTCAAACCAATCTCAGATCAAAAAAGTTTGAACCAATCAGAGCTGACAAATCTTGTTATTTTAGTCCACGAACTACAAACGTTTTGAATCAATCTGAGATCGACAATGTTTGAACGAATCAAATCTGACATTGCGTTAATGTTCTAATCTAAAACTACAAACAGTTTGAACCAACTTGAGATCGACAATCTTCGAACCAATCAGAGCTGACAAATCTTAATCTATTAGTTTAAAAACTACAAACGTTTTGAACAAATCAGAGCTGAGAATGCTCAATATTTCAGTCCAAAAACTACAAACGTTTTGAACCAATCTGAGATCGACAATGTTCGAACCAATCACAGGTAACAATGCCTAATATCACAGGTTAACCACTACAAACGTCTTGAAAAAATCTGAAATCGACAATGTTTGAATCAATCAGAGATGACAATGCTCAATAAATCAGTTCAAAATCTTCAGACGTTTCAGACTAATCTGAGATCGAGAAAGTTCGAACTAAACAAAGCTGACAAATCCAAATATTCTATTCCAGAAACTACAAACATTTTGAAGAAAAATAAGATCGACAATGTTTGAACCATTCAGAGCTTACAATTTCTAATATTACGGTACATAAACTAGAATCGCTTCGAACCAGTATGAGAGCGACAATGTTTGAACCAATTCGAGCTGACAATGCCCAATATTTCAGTTTAAAAACTACGAACGTTTTGAACCAATCTGAGATGGACAATGTATGAACCAATCAGAGCTGGAAATGCTCAATATTTCAGTCCAAAAACTACAAACGTTTTGAACCGATCTAAAATGGATAATGTTTGAACCAATCAGAGCTGACAATGCTCTATCATTGAGTTCAAAAACTGCAAACGTTTTTTAATAATCTGAGATCGACAATGTTCGAACCAATCAACGCTGACAATGTTTAATATTTTAGTCCAAAAACTACAAACCGTTTGAACCAATATAAAATCGAAATTGTTCAAACCGATTAGAGCCGACAGTGCTTGAAAATACAGTCTAAAAATTACAAACGGTTGTAACCAATCTACGATCGACAAGGTTTGAATTAATCAGAGCTGACATTGCTTGATATTTGAGTCGAGAAATTACAACCGTTTTGAACTAATCTGAGATCAACAATGTGTGAACCAATCAGAGCTGACAATGCTTAATATTTTAATCTGAAACTACAAACAGTTTGAACCAATTTGAGATCGACAATTTCCGAACCAATCAGAGCTGACAAGTTTTATTCTATTAGTTCAAAAACTACAAACGTTTTAAACCAATCGGGAACGGACAATGTTCACAACAATCGGAGCTGATAATTCTTGTTATTTCAGGCCCAGAACTACAAAAGTTTCGAACCAATGTGAAGTCGGCAAAGTAAGATCAAACCAGAGCTGACAATGCTCAATATTTCAGTTAAGAAACTACAAACGTTTTAAATCAATCTGAGCTCGACAATGCTTGAACCAATCAGACCTGACAATGCTTGATCTCTTAGTCCGAAACCTGCAAACATTTTGAACCAATCTGAGATCGACAATATATGAACCAATCAGAGGAGACAATGCTCGATATTTCAGTCTAAAAATTACAAACGTTTTGAACCAATTCGTGATCTAACTTGTTTGAACCAAAAAGAGCTGACAATGCTTATTATTTCATTTCAAAAACTGCAAACTGTTTGAACCAATATAAGATCGACAATGACTAAACCAACCAGAGCTGACAGTGTTTGTTTTTCAAGTTTAAAAACTACAGACATCTTGAACCAATCTAAAATGGACAATGTTTGAACCAATCAGATCTGACAATGCCTAATATTGCAGTTTGAAAACTACGAACGTTTTGAACCAATCTGAGGTCGACATAATTCGAAACAATTAGAGCTGACAATGCCTTATATTTAAGTCCCAGAATCACAAAGGTTTTGAACTAATCTGAGATTGACAATGTTTAATCCGAACAGAGCTGACAATGCTCAATATTCCAGTTTACAAAACAACAAACTTTTTCAAACAATATGAGATCGACAATGTTTAAACCAATCAGAGCTGACAATGCTTAATATTTCAATCTGAAAACTACAAACGTTGTGAACCAATCTGGGATCGACAATGTTTGAACTAATCAGAGCGGACAATGCTTAATATTTGAGTCTAAAAATTACGAACGTTTTGAACAAATTAAAGGTGAGAATGCCTAATATTCTAGTCTAAAAACTACAAACGTTCCGAACTGATCTGAGATTAACAATGTTTGAACCAACCATAGCTAAAATGCTTAATATTTCAGTCCAAAAACTAGGAACGTTTTGATTCAATCTGAGATCAACAATGTTTGAACCAATCAGAGCTGACAATGGCCAATATTCC
This sequence comes from Atriophallophorus winterbourni, assembly GCA_013407085.1. NCBI lineage: Eukaryota > Metazoa > Platyhelminthes > Trematoda > Plagiorchiida > Microphallidae > Atriophallophorus > Atriophallophorus winterbourni. The sequence continues at coordinate 41,823 of JACCGJ010001505.1, read as the reverse complement.
ATTTTTAAAAACTACAAACGATTTAAACCAAACTATGATCGACAAAATGTTTGAACCAATCGGAGCTGACAATGCTTGATAATTCAGTCCAAAAACTACAAACGTTTTGAACCAATCTGATACCGACAATTTTTGAACCAATCATAGCTGACAATGCTCAATATTCTAGTCGAAATACTACAAACGTTTTTAACCAATGTGGGAGGGTCAATGTTTGAATCAAGCAGAGATGACGATGACTAATATTTCAGTTCGAAAACTACCAACATTTTGAACCTATCAGGGCTAACAATGTTCAAAAGTTTAGTCGAAGAACTACAAACGTTTTGAATTATTCTGAGATCGACAATGTTTGAATTAATCAGAGCTGACAATGCTTAATAATTCAGTTTAAAAACTACAAAACATTGACACCAATCTGAGGTCGACAATGTTTGAACAAATCAGAGTTGACAATGCTCAATATATCAGTCTAAAACCTACGAACAGTCCAAAATAATCTGAAATCGACAATGTTTGAACCAATCAGGGCTGATAATGCACAGTATTTTATTCGAAGAACTAGAAACGTTTTGAACCAATTTGAGATCGACAATCTTCGAACCAATCAGTGGTGACAATGCTTATTATTTTAGTCTAATATCTACAAACGTTTTAAAACAATCTAAGATCGATAATATTTAAGCCAATCAGACCTGACAATGCTAGATCTCTCAGCCCAAAAACTACAAACATTCTGAACAAATCTGAGATCGACAATATATGAACCAATCATAGGTGACAAGGCTCAATATTCCAGTCCAAAAACTGTGAACGATTTGAACCAATCTGATATCGACAATGTTTGTACCAATCAGAGCTGACAATGCTCAATATTTCAGTCCAAAAACTACATACCGTTCGGATCAATATAAGATCGACAATGTTTAACTTAATCACAGCTGACAATGTTTGTAATTCAAGTTCAAAAACTTCAGACATTTTGAACAAAACTGAAATGGACAATGTTTGAAACAACCAGAGCTGACTATACTTAATGTTTCAGTTCAAAAACTTCAAACGTTCTGAACCAATCCGAGATCGACATAGTTCGAACCCTTCAGAGCTGACAATGCCCAATATTTTAGTTCAAAAACTACAAACGTTTTGAATAAATTACAGCTGAGAACGCTTGATATTTTAGTATAAAAACTACAAACGTTTTGAACTGATCTGATATCGACAATGTTTGAACCCATCAGAGCTGACGGTGCCTAATATTTAATCTGAAAACTACAAACCTTTTGAACCAATCTGAGAGCGAGAATGTTTAAACCCTTCACAGCTGACAATGCTTAATATTTCACTTCAAAAACTACAAACGTTTTGAACCAATCTAACACCAACAAAATTTTCAAACCAATCGGAGCTGACAATGCTTGGAATATATCCGTCCAAAAACTACAAACGTTTCGAATCAATCTGAGGTCGACAATGTTTGAACCAATTAGAGCTGACAATGCCTAATATTTTAGTCGAGAAACTGCAAACGTTTCGAACCAATCTAAGAGGTACAAAGTTTGAATCGATCAGAGATGACAATGCTTAATATCTCAGTCGAAATGCTTGATAATTAAGTTCAAAAACATCAAACGTTTCGTAACAATCTGAGATGGACAATGTTTGAACCAATCAGAGCTGACAATGCTCTATCATAAAGTTCAAAAACTGCAAACGTTTTTTAATAATCTGAGATCGACAATGTTCGAACCAATCAACGCTGACAATGCCTAATATTTTAGTCCAAAAACTACAAACCGTTCGAACCAATATGAAATCGACAATGTTTGAACCGATTAGAGCCGACAGTGCTTGAAAATACAGTCTAAAAATTACAAACGGTTGTAACCAATCTACGATCGACGAGGTTTGAATCAATCAGAGCTGACATTGCTTGATATTTCAGTCCAGAAATTACAACCGTTTTAAACTAATTTGAGATCGACAATGTGTGAACCAATCAGAGCTGACAATGCTTAATATTTTAATCTGAAAATACAAACAGTTTGAACCAATTTGAGATCGACAATTTCCGGACCAATCAGAGCTGACAAGTTTTATTCTATTAGTTCAAAAACTACAAACGTTTTAAACATATCGGAAATGGACAATGTTCAAAAGATTCAGAGCTGATAATTCTCGTTATTTCAGGCCCAGAACTACAAAAGTTTCGAACCAATGTGAAGTCGACAAAGTAAGAACAAACTAGAGCTGACAATGCTCAATATTTCAGGTAAGAAACTACAAACGTTTTAAATCAATCAGAGATCGACAATGCTTGAACCAATCAGACCTGACAATGCTTGATCTCTTATTCCAAAACCTGCAAACATTTTGAACCAATCTGAGATCGACAATATATGAACCAATCAGAGGAGACAATGCTCAATATTTCAGTCCAAAAATTACAAACGTTTTGAACCAATCCGTGATCTAACTTGTTTGAACCAAAAAGAGCTGACAATGCTTATTATTTCATTTCAAAAACTGCAAACTGTTTGAACCAATATAAGATCGAAAATGACTAAACCAACCAGAGCTGACAGTGTTTGTTATTCAAGTTTAAAAACTACAGACATCTTGAACCAATCTAAAATGGACAATGTTTGAACCAATCAGATCTGACAATGCCTAATATTGCAGTTTGAAAACTACGAACGTTTTGAACCAATCTGAGGTCGACATAATTCGAAACAATTAGAGCTGACAATGCCTTATATTTAAGTCCCAGAATCACAAAGGTTTTGAACTAATCTGAGATTGACAATGTTTAATCCGAACAGAGCTGACAATGCTCAATATTCCAGTTCACAAAACCACAAACGTTTTCAAACAATATGAGATCGACAATGTTTAAACCAATCAGAGCTGACAATGCTCAATATTTCAATCTGAAAACTACAAACGTTGTGAACCAATCTGGGATCGACAATGCTTGAACCAATCAGAGCGGACAATGGTTAATATTTGACTTTAAAAATTACAAACGTTTTGGACAAAATAAAGCTGAGAATGCCTAATATTCTAGTCTAAAAACTACAAACGTTCCGAACTGATCTGAGATTAACAATGTTTTAACCAATCAGAGCTCAAATGCTTAATATTTCAGTCCAAAAACTAGGAACGTTTTGATTCAATCTGAGATAAAAAATGTTTGAACCAATCAGAGCTGACAATGCCCAATATTTCATTTTTGAAAACTACAAACGATTTAGACCAAACTATGATCGGCAAAATGTTTGAACCAATCGGAGCTGACAATGCTTGATAATTCAGTCCAAAAACTACAAATGTTTATAACTAATCTGAAATGGACAATGTTTAAAGCAATCAGAGCTGAAAATGCTTAATATTTTATTCGAAAAACTACAAACGTTCCGAACCAATCTGAGATCGTTAATGTTCATACCAATCAGACCTGACATTTCTTAATCTCTCAATCCAAAAACTACAAACATTTCGAACAAATTTAAGATCGACAATATATGAACCAATCAGAGCTGACTATGCTCAATTCTTAAGTTCAAAAACTACAAGCGTTTTGAACCAATCCGAGATCGAGAATGTTTGAACCAAACAGAGCTGACAATGCTCAATATTTCATTCCAAAAACTGAAAAACAAACAGTTTGAACCAATTTGAGATCGACAATTTCCGGACCAATCAGAGCTGACAAGTTTTATTCTATTAGTTCAAAAACTACAAACGTTTTAAACATATCGGAAATGGACAATGTTCGAAAGATTCAGAGCTGATAATTCTCGTTATTTCAGGCCCAGAACTACAAAAGTTTGAACCAATTTGAGATCGACAATTTTCGAACCAATCAGAGGTGACAAGTTTTAATCTATTAGTTCAAAAACTACAAACGATTTGAACCAATCTGAAATGGACAATGTTTGAGCCAATCAAAGCTGACAATGCCTGATATTTCAGTCCCAAAACTACAAAAGTATCGAACACATCTGAAATCGACAAAGTTCGAACCAATCAGTGCTGACAATGCATGATAATTCAGTTCAAAAACTACGATCGTTCCAAACCAATCTGAAGTCGACATAGTTCGAACCAATCAGAGCTTACAATGCCTTATAATTTAGTGTCAGAACTACGAACGTTTTGATGCAATCTGAGATCGACAATGTTTGATCCTAACAGAGCTGACAATGCTGATTATTTCAGTTAACAAAAAAACAAACCTTTTTAACCAATATGAGATAGACAATATTTGATCTAATCAGAGCTGACAATGCTTAGTATTTGAGTCCAAAAATTACAAATGTTTTCAACAAATTGAAGCTAAGAATGCCTAATATTCAATCTAAAAACTACAAACCTTTTGAACTGATCTGAGATTAACAATGTTTGACCCAATCAGAGCTGAAAATGCTTAATATTCCAGTCCAAAAACTAGGAACGTTTTGAACCAATCTGAGATCGACAATGTTTGAACTTTTCAGAGCTGACAATGCCTAATATTTCACTTTTAAAAACTACAAACGATTTCAACCAATCTATAATGGACAAAATGTTTGAACCAATCAAAGCTGACAATGCTTGATAATTCAGTCTAAAAACTACAAACGTTTTTGACCAATCTAATATCGACAATGTTTGAACCAATCGAAGCTGACAATGCCTAATATTTCATTCCAAAAACTACAATCCGTTTGATTCAACATAAGATCGACAATGTTAAAACCAATCAGAGCTGACAGTGTTTGTTATTCAAATTTAAAAACTACAGACATCTTGAACCAATCTAAAATGGACAATGTTTGAACCAATCAGAGCTGACAATGCTAAATATTTCAGTCTAAAAACTACAAACGTTTCGAACCAATCTAAGATCGACAATGTATGAACCAATCAGAAATGACAATGCTTAACATTTAAGTCTTAATGCTGCAAACGTTTTATACAATTCTGAGATCGACAATGTAAAAATCAATCAGAGCTGACAATGCCTAATAATTCAGCCTGGAAACTACAAACGATTTGAACCAATTTGAGATCGACAATGTTTGAACGAAACAAAGCTGACAATGCATAATCTTTTAGTCCACAAAATACAAACATTTTTATCTAATCAGAGCTGACAATGCTCAATATTTCAGTCCAAAAAGTACAAACGTTCAGAACCAATCTGAGATCGACAATGTTCGAACCAATCAGAGCTGACAATGCTAATTATTTCCGTTCGAAAACTACAAACGTTTAGAACCAATCTGAGATCGACAATGTTTGGACCAATCAGAGCTGACAATGCTTCATATTTCAGTCTGTAAACTACCAATGTTCTCAACTAAAATTAGGTAGACAAAGTTTGAACCAATCAGAGCTGACAATGCTTCTTATTTCAGTCCAAAAACTAGGAACGTTTCCAACCAATCCAAAATCGACAATGTTTGAACCAAGCAGAAATGACAATGCTTAATCTTTAAGTCTAAATGCTGCAGAAGTTTTGTGAAATTCTGAGATCGACAATGTATGAATCAATCAGAGCTGACAATGCCTAATAGTTCAGCCGAAAAAATACAAACGATTTAAACCAATGTAAGATCGACAATGTGTTATCCAATCAGAGCTGACAATGCTAAATATTTCAGTCCAAAAACTACAAACGTTTCAAAGCAATCTAAGATCGACAATGTTCGAACCGATCAGAAATGACAATGCTTAATATTTAAGTCTAAATGCTGCAAAAGTTTCATAAAATTTTGAGATCGACAATGTAATAATCAATCAGGGCTGACAATGCCTAATAATGTAGCCTGAAAACTACAAACGATTTAAACCAAACTGAGATCAACAATGTTTGAACCAACAAAGCTGACAATGCTTATTATTTCATCTCATTAATTACGAACATTTTGAAGCAATCTGAAATCGACAACGTGTGAACTGATCAGAGCTGACAATGCTCAATATTTCAGTCTAAAAACTACAAAGGTTTTGAACAAATCCTAGATCGACAATGTGTAACCAATCAGAGCTGACAATACCTAATATTTTAGTCCAAAAACTAAAAACGATTTGTACCAATCTGAGATCGACAATGTTTGAACCAACCAAAGCGGACAATGAATAATATTTCATTCCAAAAATTGAAAACATTTTGAAGCAATCTGAAATGGTTAACGTTTGAACCAATCAGAGCTGACAATGCTAAACATTTGAGTCTAACACTTCAAACAGATTAAACCGATCTGAGATCGACGATGTTTGAACCAATCAGAGCTGACAAGGTTTAATATATCAGTTCGGAATCTACAAACGTATCAAAGAAATCATAGCCGAGAGTGCTTAATAATATAGTCTAAACACTACACACGTTTTGAACTAATCTGAGATTGACAATGTTTGAACAAATCAGAGCTGACAATGTTCAATATTTGAGTTCAAAAACTACAAACGTTCCCAACCAATCTGAAACGGACAACATTTGAACCAATCAGAGCTGACAATGCTTGATAAATCAGGCCCGGAACCACAAACGTTTTGAACCAATCTGAGATCGACAAAGTTCGAACCAATCAGTGATAATAAAGCCTAATATTTCAGACCAAAAGCTGCAAATATTTTAAACCAATCTGTGATCGACAATGTTCAAACTAATCAGACCTGACAATGCTTGATCTCTCAGTCCGAAAACTAGAAAACATTTTAAACCAATCTAAGATCGACAATGTTTGAACCAATCATAGCTAATAATGCTCAATATTTCAGTCGAAAGACTACAAACGTTTCACACCAATCTGAGATCGTTAATGTTTGAAATAAACAAAGCTGACAATGCATAATATTTGAGTCCAAGAACTGCAGACATTTAGTACTAATCAGAGCTGACAATGCTTAATATTTTAGTCGAAATATTACAAACGTTCCACACCAATCTGAGTTCGACAATGTTTGAACTAAACAAAGCTGACAATGCGAAATATTTTAGTTCAAAAACTACAAACATTTTGAACCAACCAGAGCTGAAAATGCTTAATATTTCAGTCGAAAAACTACGAAAGTGCTAAACCAATCTGAGTTCGACAATGTTTAAACCAAAGAAAGCTGACAATGCGAAATATTTTAGTCCGAAAACTACAAACATTTTTAACCAACCAAAGCTGAAAATACTTGATATTTCAGTAAAAAACTACAAACGTTTCGGACTAATCTGAGATCGACAATTATTAAACTAATCAGAACTGACAATGCTCAAGATTTCAGTCCAAAAACTACAAACGTTTTGAACCAATCTCAGATCGACAGTATTTGAACCAATCCGACCAGACAATTCTTTATATTTTAGTTCGAAAATGACAAATGTTTCGAACCAATCTGAGGTCGACAATGTTTGAACCAATCAGAGCTGAAAATGCTTAATATTTTAGTTCGAAAACTACAGAGGTTTCGAACTAATTTGAGATCGACAATTATTTAACCAATCAGAGCTTACCATGCTTCATATTTCAGTCTTAAAACTACAAATGTTTTGAACCAATCTGAGGTCGACAATGGTCGAACCAATCCTACCGGACATTTCTTTTCATTTTGGTTCGAAAATGACAAATGTTACGAACCAATCTAAGGTCGACAATGTTTGAACCAATCAGAGCCGAAAATGCTCAATATTTTAATTTGAAAACTACAAACGTTTCGAACCAATCTAAGATCGACAATGTTTGATTGAATCAGAGCTGACAATGCTTTATATTTCAGTCTAAAAACCACAAATTTTATGAACCAAGCTGAGGTCGACAATGTTTGAACCAATTAGAGCTGACAATGCCCAATATTTCAGTCCAAAAACTAAAAACGTTTTGAACCAATCTCAGATCGACAATATTTAAACCAATCAGACCTGACATTACTTAATATTTCTGTCCAAAAACTACAAACCGTTTCAAACAATATAAGATCGACAAAGTTCGAACCAATCAGAGCTGACAAAGCCTAATATTTCAGTCCAAAAGCTAGAAACGTTTTGAATCAATCTGAGTTCGACAATGTTTGAAGTATTCATAGCTGACAATGCTCCATAATTCAATCTAAAAACTACAAACCTTTTGAACCAATCTAAGATCGACAATGCTTAAACCAATCAGAGGTAACAATTCTTTATATTTCAGTCCAAAAATTTCAAATGTTTCGAACCTATCTGAGGTCGACAATGTTTGAATTAATCATAGCTGACAATGCTTTATATTTCAGTCTAAAAACTACAAATGTTTTGAACCAATCTGAGGTCGACAATGTTTGAACCAATTAGAGCTGACAATGCTCAATATTTCAGTTCAAAAACTACAAACGTTTTAAACCAATCTGAGATCGACATGGTTTCAACCTATCAGACCTGTCAATGATGAATATTTAAGTCCAAAATAAAAACCGTTTGAACCAATATAAGATCGACAAAGTTCGACCCAATCAGAGCTGACAAAGCCTAATATTTCATTCCAAAAGCTACAAACGTTTCAAGCCTATCTCAGATCGACAATGTTCGAACTAATCAGACCTGACAATGCTTGATCTCGCAGTCCACAAACTACAGACATTTTGAACCAATCTGAGATCGACAATGTTTGAAATAATCAATGCTAACAATGCTCTATATTTCAGTCGGAAGACTACAAACAGACAAAGCCTAAAATTTCAGCCCAAAAGCTACAAGCGTTTTAATCCAATCTGAGTTCGACAATGTTCGAACTAATCAGACCTGACAATGCTTGATCTCTCAGTCCAAAAACTAGAAAACATTTTAAACCAATCTAAGGTCGACAATGTTTGAACCAATCATAGCTAATAATGCTCAATATTCCAGTCGAAAGACTACAAACGTTTCACACCAATCTGAGATCGTTAATGTTTGAAATAAACAAAGCTGAAAATGCATAATATTTTAGCCCAAGAACTGCAGCCATTTAAACTAATCAAAGCTGACAATGCTTAATATTTTAGTCGAAAAACTACGAAAGTTTTTAACCAATCTGAGTTCGACAATGTTTAAACCAAAGAAAGCTGACAATGCGAAATATTTTAGTCCAAAAACTACAAACATTTTGAACCAACCAAAGCTGACAATACTTGATATTTCAGTCCAAAAACTACAAACGTTTCGAACTAATCTGAGATCGACAATTATTAAACTAATCAGAACTGACAATGCTCAATATTTCAGTCCAAAAACTACAAACGTTTTGAACCAATCTCAGATCGACAATGTTCGAACCAATCCGACCAGACAATTCTTTATATTTTAGTTCGAAAATGACAAATGTTTCGAACCAATCTGAGGTCGACAATGTTTGAACCAATCAGAGCTGAAAATGCTTAATATTTTACTTTGAAAACTACAAACGTCTTGAACCAATCTGAGATCGACAATGTTTGATCCAATCAGAGCTGACAATGCTCTATATTTCAGTCTAGAAACCACAAATGTTTTGAACCAAGCTGAGTTCGACAATGTTTGAACCAATTAGAGCTGACAATGCCCAATATTTCAGTCCAAAAACTAAAAACGTTTTGAACCAATCTCAGATCGACAATGTTTAAACCAATCAGACCTGACATTACTTAATATTTCTGTCCAAAAACTACAAACCGTTTCAAACAATATAAGATCGACAAAGTTCAAACCAATCAGAGCTGACAAAGCCTAATATTTCAGTCCAAAAGCTAGAAACGTTTTGAACCAATCTGAGTTCGACAATGTTTGAATTAGTTGTAGCTGACAATGCTCCATAATTCAATCTAAAAACTACAAACCTTTTGAACCAATCTAAGATCGACAATGCTTAAACCAATCAGAGGTAACAATTCTTTATATTTCAGTCCGAAAATTTCAAATGTTTCGAACCTATCTAAGGTCGACAATGTTTGAATCAATCAGAGCTGAAAATGCTTGATATGTCAGTTTGAAAACTACAAACGTTTTGAACCAATCTGAGTTCGACAATGTTTGAATTAATCATAGCTGACAATGCTTTATATTTCAGTTTAAAAAATACAAATGTTTTGAACCATTGTGAGGTCGACAATGTTTGAACCAATTAGAGCTGACAATGCTCAATATTTCAGTTCAAAAACTACAAACGTTTCAAACCAATCTGAGATCGACATGGTTTTAACCTATCAGACCTGTCAATGATGAATATTTCAGTCCTAAATAGAAGCCGTTTGAACCAATATAAGATCGACAAAGTTCGAACCAATCAGAGCTGACAAAGCCTAATATTTCATTCCAAAAGCTACAAACGTTTCAAGCCTATCTCAGATCGACAATGTTCAAACTAATCAGACCTGACAATGCTTGATCTCGCAGTCCACAAACTACAAACATTTGAACCAATCTGAGATCGACAATGTTTGAACCAATCAATGCTAACAATGCTCAATATTTCAGTCGGAAGACTACAAACAGACAAAGCCTAATATTTCAGCCCAAAAGCTACAAACGTTTTAATCCAATCTGAGTTCGACAATGTTCAAACTAATCAGACCTGACAATGCTTGATCTCTCAGTCCCCAAACTATAAACATTTTGAACCAATCTGGGATCCACAATGTTTGAACCATTCATAGCTAGCGATGCCTAATATTTCAGTCGAAACACTACAAACGTTTCACACCAATATGAGCTAGACAATGTTTGAACTAAACAAAGGTGACAATTTATAATATTTAAGTCCGAAAATTACAAATATTTTGAACCAATCTGAGTTCGACAATGCTTAAACAAATCAGACCTCACAATGCCTAATATTTCAGTCCAAAAACTACAAACCGTTCGAAGCAATATACGATCGACAATGTTTGAGCAAATCAGAGCTGACAATGCTTTATATTTCAGTCTGAAAAATACAAATGTTTCGAACCGAGCTGAGGTCGACAATGTTTGAACCAATTAGAGCTGACAATGCCCAATATTTCAGTCCAAAAACTAAAAACGTTTTGAACCAATCTCAGATCGAAAATGTTTAAACCAATCAGACCTGACATTACTTAATATTTCTGTCCAAAAACTACAAACCGTTTCAAACAATATAAGATCGACAAAGTTCAAACCAATCAGAGCTGACAAAGCCTAATATTTCAGTTCAAAAGATAGAACCGTTTTGAACCAATCTGAGTTCGACAATGTTCAAACTAATCAGACCTGACAATGCTTGATCTCTCAGTCCCCAAACTATAAACATTTTGAACCAATCTGGGATCGACAAAGTGTCAACCAATCATAGCTAGCGATGCTTATTATTTCAGTCGAAACACAACAAACGTTTCACACCAATCTGATATCGACAATGTTTGAACTAAACAAAGCTGATAATTTATAATATTTTAGTCCGAGAACTAAAAATATTTTGAACCAATCTGATTTCGATAATGTTTAAGCAAATCAGACCTGATAATGCCTAATATTCCAGTCCAAAAACTAAAAACCGTTTGAACCAATATAAGATCGACAATGTTTGAAGAAATCAGAGCTGACAATGCTTAATATTTTAGTTTGAAAACTACAAATGTTTTGAACCAATCTGATCGACAATGTTTGAACCAATTAGAGCTGACAATGCCCAATATTTTAGTCCAAAAACTAAAAACGTTTTGAACCAATCTCAGATCGACAATGTTTAAACCAATCAGACCTGACATTACTTAATATTTCTGTCCAAAAACTACAAACCGTTTCAAACAATATAAGATCGACAAAGTTTAAACCAATCAGAGCTGACAAAACCTAATATTTCAGTCCAAGAGCTAGAAACGTTTTGAACCAATCTGAGTTCGACAATGTTCAAACTAATCAGACCTGACAATGCTTGATCTCTCAGTCCCCAAACTATAAACATTTTGAACCAATTTGGGATCGACAAAGTTTGAACCAATCATAGCTAGCGATGCTTATTATTTCAGTCGAAACACAACAAACGACTAAACATAGCTGATAATTTATAATATTTTAGTCCGAGAACTAAAAATATTTTGAACCAATCTGAGTTCGACAATGTTTAAGCAAATCAGACCTGATAATGCCTAATAATCCAGTCCAAAAACTAAAAACCGTTTGAACCAATATAAGATCGACAATGTTTGAAGAAATCAGAGCTGACAATGTTTAATATTTAAGTTCAAGAACTACAAACGTTTCGAACCAATCTGAAATGGACAATATTTGAACCAATCAGAGCTGAAAATGCTTAATAATTCAGTCCTGGAACTACAAACGTTTTGAAAGAATCTGAGATCGAGAACGTTCAAATCAATCAGAGCTGGCAATGTTTGAACTAAACAAACCTGGTAATGCATAATATTTTCTTCTAAAAACTACAAACATTTTGAATCAATCAGAGCTGACAACGCATATTATTTCGGTGAAAAAACTACAACCGTTGTGAACCAATCTGAATTCGACAATGTTTGAATTAATCATAGCTGACAATGCTCCATAATTCAATCTAAAATCTACAAACCTTTTGAACCAATCTAAGATCGACAATGCTTAAACCAATCAGAGGTAACAATTCTTCATATTTCAGTTCGAAAATTTCAAATGTTTCGAACCTATCTGAGGTCGACAATGTTTGAATCAATCAGAGCTGAAGATGCTTGATATGTCAGTTTGAAAACTACAAACGTTTTGAACCAATCTGAGTTCGACAATGTTTGAATTAATCATAGCTGACAATGCTTTATATTTCAGTCTAAAAACTACAAATGTTTTGAACCAATCTGAGGTCGACAATTTTTGAACCAATTAGAGCTGACAATGCTCGATATTTCAGTTCAAAAACTACAAACATTTTAAACCAATCTGAGATCGACATTGTTTAAACCTATCACATCTGTCAATGTTGAATATTTTAGTCCAAAATAAAAACGTTTGAACC
>JACCGJ010001505.1:0-27897 GCA_013407085.1 Atriophallophorus winterbourni | reverse complement strand
ACTGTCCCTACCTGATGAGTGCAAATAGCACGAAACCGGTCGTGTGGTGTGAATGACGGAAAAGCATGCAAATGAATATTTTGTTTCATTTAACATGTGTTTCGACACATGCTTTGAACAGGTTCGTCGTACGAGACTTATCCAACAGTGGCATACAAGCGCTCCTTGTTTACCATTCCTCCACTGTTTCAAGCGCATGCGGATCCTGATCTTACTGTCCCTACCTGATGAGTGCAAACAGCACGAAACCGGTCGTGGGGTGTGAATGACGGAAAAAGCATGCAAATGAATATTTTGTTTCATGGTTATGGGTTTAACCCCATTTAACATGTGTTTGGACACATGCTTTGAACAGGTTGGTCGTACCAGCCTTATCCAACAGTGGCATACAAGCGCTCCTTGTTTACCATTCTTCCACTGTTTCAAGCGCATGCGGATCCTGATCTTACTGTCCCTACCTGATGAGTGCAAACAGCACGAAACCGGTCGTGGGGTGTGAATGACGGAAAAGCATGCAAATGAATATTTTGTTTCATGGTTATGGGTTTAACCCCATTTAACATGTGTTTCGACACATGCTTTGAACAGGTTCGTCGTACGAGCCTTATCCAACAGTGGCATACAAGCGCTCCTTGTTTACCATTCCTCCACTGTTTCAAGCGCATGCGGATCCTGATCTTACTGTCCCTACCTGATGAGTGCAAATAGCACGAAACCGGTCGTGGGGTGTGAATGACGGAAAAGCATGCAAATGAATATTTTGAGATCGACAATGTTTAAACCAATCAGAGCTGCCAAAGCTGAATGTTTCAGTCTAAAAACTACAAACCTTTTGAATCAATTCGAGATCGACAATGTTTGAACCAAGTAGAGCTGACAATGCTTGAACTTTCAAACCAAATCTTCAAACTCTTTGAATAAATCTGAGATCGACAATGTTTTAACCAATTAGAGGTGACAATGCTTAATATTTCATTCCAAAAACTACGAACGACTTAAACCAATCTGAGATCGACATTGTTTGAACCAATTAGATGTGACAATGCTTAATATTTTAGTGCAAAAAACACAAATGTTTGAACCAATCAAAGCTGACAAAGCTCAATATTTCAGTTCAAAAACTACAAATGTTTTGAACCAATCTGAGATCGATAATTTTCGAAACAAGTAGAGCTGACAATGCCTAAACTTTCAAACCGAATCTTCAAACTTGTTGAACCAATCTGAGATCGACCATGTTGAAACCAATCATAGCTGACAATGCCTATTATTTCAGTCCAAAATTACAAACGATTTGAACCAATCTGAGATCGATAATATCTGAACCAATAGGAGCTGAAATTGGTTAATATTTCAGTTCAAATCTACAAACGTTTTGAACCAATTCGAGATCAAAAATATTTGATGAAATCAAAGATGACAATGCTTAATATTTGAGTCCAAAAACTACAAACGTTTCGAACTAACTCGAGATTGTCAAAGTTTAAACCAATCAGAGCTGACAATGCTCAATATTTCAGTCCAAAAACTACAATCGTTCTGAACCAATCTGAGATCGACTATGTTTGAACCAAGTAGACCTGACAATGCTTAAACTTTAAAACCAAATCTACAAACGTTTTGAACCAATCTGAGATTGCTTATGTTCGAATCAATCAGAGCTGAGAATGTCTATTATTTCGGTTCAAAATTACAAACGATTTCAACGAATCTGAGATAGCAATGTTTGAACCAAGTGGACCTGACAATGCTCTAACTTGCAAACCAAATCTACAATTTTTTTTGAACCAATCTGAGATCGACAATGTTTAAATCAATACGAGCTGACAATGCTCATTATTTCAGTGCAAATAATACAAGCCTTTTGAACCAATCTGAGATCGACAATTTTCGAACCAATCAGAGCTAGCAATGCTTGATATCTCAGTCCAAAGACTACGAACGTTTTGAACCATCTGAAATCGACAATGTTAGAACCAATCAGAGACAATGCTCAATTGTCCCGAAAAACTACAAAATTCGAAACAAACTGAGATCGAATGAGCAACCATTGACAACGCATAATATTTCAGTCTAAAAACTACAAATGTTTTGAACCAATCTGAGGTCGACAATTTTCGAACCAATTAGAGCTGACAATGCTCGATATTTAAGTTGAAAAACTACAAACGTTTTAAACCAATCTGAGATCGACATTGTTTAAACCTATCAGACCTGTCAATATTGGATATTTCAGTCCAAAATAAAAACCGTTTGAACCAATATAAGATCGACAAAGTTCGAACCAATCAGAGCTGACAAAGCCTAATATTTCATTCCAAAAGCTACAAACGTTTCAAGCCTATCTCAGATCGACAATGTTCAAACTAATCAGACCTGACAATGCTTGATCTCGCAGTCCACAAACTACAAACATTTTGAACCAATCTGAGATCGACAATGTTCGAACCAATCAATGCTAACAATGCTCAATATTTCAGTCGGAAGACTACAAACAGACAAAGCCTAATATTTCAGCTCAAAAGCTACAAACGTTTTGATCCAATCTGAGTTCGACAATGTTCGAACTAATCAGACCTGACAATGCTTGATCTCTCAGTCCCCAAACTATGAACATTTTGAACCAATCTGGGATCGACAATGTTTGAACCATTCATAGCTAGCGATGCCTAATATTTCAGTCGAAACACTACAAAAGTTTCACACCAATCTGGGATAGACAATGTTTGAACTAAACAAAGGTGACAATTTATAATATTTTAGTCCGAAAATTACAAATATTTCGAACCAATCTGAGTTCGACAATGCTTAAACAAATCAGACCTCACAATGCTTAATATTTCAGTCCAAAAACTACAAACCGTTCGAAGCAATATAAGATCGACAATGTTTGAGCAAATCAGAGCTGACAATGTTCGAACTAAACAAACCTGGAAATGCATAATATTTTCGTCTAAAAACTACAAACATTTTGAACCAACCAGAGCTGACAACGCTTATTATTTCAGTGAAAAAACTACAACCGTTGTGAACCAATCTGAGTTCGACAATGCTTAAACAAATCAGACCTCACAATGCTTGATATTTCAGTCCAAAAACTACAAACCGTTCGAAGCAATATAAGATCGACAAAGATTGAGCAAATCAGAGCTGACAATGTTTGAACTAAACAAACCTGGCAATGCATAATATTTTCGTCTAAAAACTACAAACATTTTAAATCAACCAGAGCTTACAACGCTCAATATTTCAGTCCGAAAATTACAAATGTTTCGAACCAATCTAAGGTCGACAATGTTTGAATCAATCAGAGCCGAAAATGCTTGCTATGTTAGTTTGAAAACTACAAACGTTTTGAACCAATCTGAGTTCGACAATGTTTGAAATGATCACAACTGACAATGCTCCATAATCCAGTCTAAAAATTTCAAACGTTGCACATCAATCTAAAATCGACAATATTTAAAATAATCAGAGCTGACAATGCTTAATATTTCAGTCTCAAAACTACAAACGTCTTAAACCAATCTGAGATCGACAATGTTTGAACCAATCAGAGGTAACAATTCTTTATATTTCAGTCCGGAAATTACAAATGTTTTCAACCAATCTGAGGTCGACAATGTTTGAACCAATCAGAGCTGACAATGCTTGATATTTTTGTTCGAAAACTACAAACGTTTCGAACCAATCTGAGATCGACAATGTTTGAACCAATCAGAGCTGACAATGCTTTATATTTCAGTCTTAAAACTACAAATGTTTCGAACCAATCTGAAGTCGACAATGTTTGAACCAATTAGAGCTGACAATGCTCAATATTTCAGTCCAAAAACTAAAAACGATTTTAACCAATCTCAGATCGACAATGTTTAAACCAATCAGACCTGACAATACTTAATATTTCTGTCCAAAATTACAAACCGTTCGAAGCAATATAAGATCGACAAAGATTGAGCAAATCAGAGCTGACAATGTTTGAACTAAACAAACCTGGCAATGCATAATATTTTCGTCTAAAAACTACAAACATTTTGAATCAACCAGAGCTTACAACGCTCAATATTTCAGTCCGAAAATTACAAATGTTTCGAACCAATCTAAGGTCGACAATGTTTGAATCAATCAGAGCCGAAAATGCTTGCTATGTTAGTTTGAAAACTACAAACGTTTTGAACCAATCTGAGTTCGACAATGTTTGAAATGATCACAACTGACAATGCTCCATAATTCAGTCTAAAAATTTTAAACGTTGCACATCAATCTAAAATCGACAATATTTAAAATAATCAGAGCTGACAATGCTTAATATTTCAGTCCAAAAACTACAAACGTTTTAAACCTGTCTGATCTCGACAAATGTTGAACCAATCAGACCTGACAATGCTTAAAATTTCAGTCTCAAAACTACAAACGTCTTAAACCAATCTGAGATCGACAATGTTTAAACCAATCAGAGGTAACAATTCTTTATATTTCAGTCCGGAAATTTCAAATGTTTTTAACCAATCTGAGGTCGACAATGTTTGAACCAATCAGAGCTGACAATGCTTGATATTTTAGTTCGAAAACTACAAACGTTTCGAACCAATCTGAGATCGACAATGTTTGAACCAATCAGAGCTGACAATGCTTTATATTTCAGTCAAAAAACTACAAACGTTTTGAACCAATCTGAGAGGGACAATGTTTGAATCAATTAGAGATAACAATGCTTAATATCTCGGTCGAAAAACTACAAACGTTTCGAACCGATCTGGGATCGACAATGTGAAATCCAATCAGAGCTCACAATGTTCCATATCTCATTCCAGAAACGACAAGCGTTTCGAATCAATCTAAAAGCAACAATGTTTGAAATAATCAGAGCTGGCAATGCTTAATATATCAGTCCAAAAACTGCAAACGTTATGAACCAATCTGAGATGTACAATGTTCGAACCAATCAGAGCTGACAATGCTCAACATTACAGTCTGAGAACAACAGAGGATTTGAACCAATCTGAGAAGTACAATGTTTGAACAAACCAGAACTGACAATGCTTAATATTTAAGTGTGAAAACAACAAACGTTTTGAACAAATCTGAGATCGAGAATGTATAAACCAATCAAAGCTGAAAATGCTCAGTATTTCACTTCAAAAACTACAAACGTTCAAACCAATCTGAAGTCGACAGAAGTTTTGAACTAATCGGAGCTGACAATAATTATAATATAAGTCCAAAAACTACAAACGTTTCGAACCCATCTGAGAGAGACATTGTTTGAATCAATCAGAGATGACAATGCTCAATATTTCAGTCCAAAGAACAACAAACGTTTCAGACCAATCTGAGATCGACAAGGTTAGAATATATCAGAGCTGACAATGCTTGATATTCCAGTTCACAAACTACAAACGTTTTAAACCAATCTGAGATCGATATAGTTCGAAATAATCAGAGCGGCCTATTATTTCAGTCCCAGAACTACAAACGTATCCAACCAATCTGAGATCGACATTGTTTGAACCGAACAGAGCTGACAATCCTTAATATTCAGTTCACGGAACAACAAACCTTCTGAAGCAATATGAGATCAACAAAGCTTAAGCAAATCAGAGCTGACAATGCTTATTAATTTAATCTAAAAACTACATACATTTTGAACCAATCTGAAATCGCTAATGTTTGAACCAATCAGAGCTGACAATGCTTAATATTTCAGTCCGAGAACTGCAAACGTTTCCAACAAACCAGAGCTGAGAATGTTTATTATTTCAGTCTAGAACCACAAACGTTTCAAACTGATCTGAGATCGACAATGTTTGAACCAATCAGTTCTTACAATGCTTAATATTTCAGTGCAGAAACTACGAACGTTTTGATGAACCTGAGATCGACAATGTTTAAACCTTTCAGAACTGACAATGCTTAATATTTCAGTCTAAAAACTTCGAACGTTTCAAAACAATCTGAGATCGACAATGTTTGAACCAATCAGAGCTGACAATGTTCAATTTTTCAGTCCAAAAAACTACAAACGTTCAAAACCAATATGAGATCGACAAGGTTCAAATATATCAGAGATGACCATGCTTGATATTTCAGTTCACAAACTACAAACGTTTTAGACCATTCTGAGATCGACATAGTTCGAAATAATCAGAGCTGCCTAATACTTCAGTCCCAGAACTACGAACGTTCCCAATCAATCTGAGATCGCCAATGTTTGAACTAATCAGAGCTGACAATGCTTCATATTTCAGTCCAAAAACTACAAACGTTTCCAACAATTCAGAGCTGAGATTGCTCATTATTTCAGTCTAAGAACCACAAACGTTTCAAACAAATCTGAGATCGACAATGTTTGAACCAATCAGTGCTCACAATGCTTAATATTTCAGTGCAGAAACTACAAACGTTTTGAAGCAACCAGAGATCGATAATGCTTAATTTTTTCAGAGCTAAAAATGCTTGATATCCCAGTCAAAAAACTTCAAACGTTTTATACCGATCTGAGATCTACAATGTTTGAACCAATCAGAGCTGACAATGCTCAATATTTCAGTCCAAAAAACTACAGACGTTTCAAACCAATCTGAGATCGACAAGGTTAGAATATATCAGAGCTGACAATGCTTATATTTAAGTTCACAAACTACAAACGTTCCCAACCAATATGAGATCGACATTGTTTGAACCAAACAGAGCTGACAATCCTCAATATTACAGTTCACGGAACAACAATCCTTTTGAACCAATATGAGATCAACAATGTTTTTGTGAATTAGAGCTGACAATGCATATTGATTTAATCTAAAAACTACAAACGTTTTGAACCAATCTGAAATCGCCAATGTTTGAACCAATCAGAGCTGACAATGCTTGATATATCACTCCATTAACTACAAACGTTTCCAACAAACCAGAGCTGAGAATGCTGATTATTTCAGTCTAAAAACCACAAACGTTTTTGACTTATTTGAAATCGACAATGTTTGAACCAATCAGAGCTGAAAGAGCTTAATAATTCAGTCCAAAAACTAGTAACGTTTCAGACCAATCTGAGATCCACAATGTTTGAATCTTTCAGTGTTTGAAATGCTTAAGATTTCACTTCAGAAACCACAAACGATTCAAACCAATCTAATATCGAAAAAAATGTTTGAACCAATCGGAGCTGACAATGCTTGATATTTCAGTCCAAAAACTGAAAACGATTCGAACCGATCTGGGATCGACAATGTGCAAACCAATCAGAGCTCACAATGCTGCATATTTCATTCCAAAAACTACAAACGTTTCGAATCAATCTGAGATCAACAATGTTTGAACTAATCAGAGCTGGCGATGCTTACTATTTCAGTCCGAAGAATACAAACGTTTTGAACCAATCTGAGATGTACAATGTTCGAACCAATGAGAGCTGACACCGCTGAACATTTCAGTGCGAAAACCACAGACGTTTTGAACCAATCTGAGATGGAGAACGTTTGAACCAATCAGAGCTGACAATGCCTAATTTTTCACTGTAAAAACTACGAACGAATTGTACGAATCTAGAATCGACAAAATATTTGAACCAATCGCTGCTGATAATGCTCAAAATATCAGTCCGAAAACTACAAACGTTTTGAATCAATCTGAGATTGACAATGTTTGAACCAATCAGAGCTGACAATGCTAAATATTGCAGTCGAAAAACTACAAACGAGTCGAATCAATCTGAGAGCGATAATGTTTGAATCAATCAGAGATCACAATGCCCATTATTTCAGTATGAAAACGACAAACATATTGAATCAATCAGAGTTGACAATGCTTAATATTTTTCAGTCAAAAAACTACAAACGTTTTGAACGAATCTGAGAGGGATAATGTTTGAATCAATCAGAGATGACAATGCTCAATATTGCAGTCGAGAAACTACAAACGAATCGAACCAATCTGAGAGCGACAATGTTTGAATCAATCAGAGAGGACAATGCTTTATATTTTATTCAAAAAAACTACAAAGATTTTGAACCAATCTGAGCTGACATGGCTTAATATTTCAATTTTAAAACTACAAACGAATTGTACAAATCTAGAATCGACAAACATTTTGAAGCAATCAGAGCTGACAATGTTAAAAATATCAGTCCGAAAACTACGACCGTTTGGGATCAATCTGAGATTGACAAAGTTAGAACCAATCAGAGCTGACAATACTGAATATTGCAGTCGAGAAACTACTAACATGATAAACCAATCTGAGATTGACAATGTTTTAATCAATAAGAGATGACAATGCTCAATATTTCAATACAAAAACGACAAACATTTTGAATCAATCAGAGAAGTACAATGTTTGAACAAACCAGAACTGACAATGCCTTATATTTGAGTGCGAAAACAACAAACGTTTTGAACCGATTTGAGATCGAGAATGTTTAAACCGATCGAAGCTAGAAATGCTCAGTATTCCACTCCAAAAAGTACATACGTTCAAACCAATCTAAAGTAGATAAACTTTTTGAACTAATCGTAGCTGACAATGCTTAAAAAATCAGTCCAAAAACTACAAACGTTTTGAACCAATCTGAGATCGACAATGTTTAAACCAATCAGAGATGACAATGCTTAATATTTTAGTCGCAAAACTACAAACGATTCGAACCAATCTGAAGTAGACATTGTTTGTATCAATCAGAGATGACAATGCTCAATATTTCAGTAGAAAAAGCTACAAAGAATTGGAACCAATCTGAGCTGACAAGGCCTAATATTTCAGTCGCAAAACTACAAACGTTTTGAACGTATCTCAAATCTACAATGTTCGAACCAATCAAAGCTGACAATGCTCAATATTTCAGTCCGAAAAACTACAATCGTTTCAAACCAATCTGAGATCGACGAGGTTCAAATATATCAAAGCTGGCAATGCTTGATATTTCAGTTCACAAACTACAAACGTTTTAAACCAATCTGAAATCGACAATGTTTGAACCAATCAGTGCTGATAATGCTCAATGTTGTAATCTAAAACTCCAGACAGTTTGAACCAATTTCAGATCGACAATGTTTGTACCAATCAGAGCTGACAATGCTTTATATTTTATTCCGAAAACTACAAAAGTTTTGAACTAATTTGTGATCGACAAAGTTCGAACCAATAAGATCTGACAATGCATAATATTTCAGTCCCAGACGTTTAAACGTTTCTAACTAATCTGAGATCAACAATGTTTAAATCAATCAGAGCTGACAATGCTTATTGTTTCAATCCTGAAACTACAGACGTTCCGAGCCAATCTGAGATCGACAATGTTTGAACCAATTAGAGCTGACAATGCTCAAACTTTTATTCTAAAAACTACAAATGTTCTGAACTGATTTGAGATTGACAACGTTTGAACTAATCAGAGCTAAAATTGCTTAATATTTCAGTCCATAAACAAGAAACGTTTCGATCCAATCTGGGATCGACAATGTTTGAACCAATCGGAGGTGACAATGCTTAGTATTTCAGTCGAAAGACTACAAACGTTTTGAACTAATTTGAAAGGGACAATGTGTGAATCAATCAGAGATGACAATGCTTGATATTTTAGTACGAAAACTACAAACATTTTGAAAAAATCAGAGCTGACAATGCCTTATATTTCACTCAAACAACTACAAACGTTTTAAACCAATTTGAGAGGGGCCATGTTTGAATCAATCAAAGATGATAATGCTCATCATTTCAGTCGAAGAAAAACAAACGATTTGAACCAATCAAAATTTCAGTCAAACAACTACAAGCGTATAGAACGAATCTCAGATCGACAATGTTTGAACCAATCAGAGCTGACAATGCTTAATATTTCAGTCTAAAAACAACGAACGATTTGAACCAATCTGAGATCGACATTGTTCGAACCAATCAGAGCTGACAATGCTCAATATTTTAGTCAAAAACTACAAACGTTTCGAATTAATCTGAGAGGGACAAAGTTCGAACCAATCAGATCTGACAATGCCTAATATTTCAGTCACAGACGTTAAAACCTTTCTAACTATTCTGATATCGACGTTGTTCAAATCAATCAGAGCTGACAATGCTCAATATTTTAATCCAAAAACTACAAACGTTTTGAACCAATCTGAGATCGACCATGTTTGAACCAATCAGAGCTCACAATGCTTAAAATTTCAGTCCGAAAACAAGAAACGTTTTGAACCAATCTGGGATCGACAATCTTTGAACCAATCAGAGGTAAGAATGCTCAGTATTTCAGTCGAAAGACTACAAACGTTTAGAACTAAATTGAAAAGGACAATGTCTGAATCAATCAGAGATGACAATGCTTGATATTTCAGTACAAAAACTACAAACATTTTGAACCAATCAGAGCTGACAATGCCTAATATTTCACTCAAACAACTACGAACGTTTTAAACCAATCTGCGAGGCGCAATGTTTAAATTAATCTAAGATGATAATGCTCAATATCTCAGTCGAAAAACTACAAACGATTTGAACCAACCTGAGATCGACAATGTTAAAACCATTCAGAGCTGACCATGCTTTATATTCCAGTCCAAAAACAACGAACGGTTTAAACTAATCTGAGATCGACAATGTTTGAACTAATTAGAACTAACAATGCTCAACATTTTAGCCTAAGAACTTTGAACGTTTCAAACCAACCCGAGATCGACAATGTTTAAACCATTCACAGCTGACAATGTTCGAAGTATCAGTCCAAAATCTACAAACCTTTTGAACCAATCTGAGATCAACAATGTTTAAACCAATCAGAACTGACAATGACTAATATTTCAGTCGAAAAACTACAAACGTTCGAACCAATCTGAGAGAGACAAGGTTTAAATAAATCAGAGCTGACATTGCTTGATATTTCAGTTCACAAACTACAAACGTTATAAACCAATCTGAGATCGACAATGTGTGAACCAATCAGAGCTGACAATGCCTAATATTTCAATCTGAAACTACAAACAGTTTGAACTTATTTGAGATCAACAGTGTTCGAACTAATAAGAGCTGACAGGTTTTGATATATGAGTTTACAAACTACTAACGTTTTGAACCAATCAGAACTGAGAATGCCTAATATTTTAGTCTGAAAACTACAAACGTTCTGAACTGATCTGAGATTGACAATATTGGAACCAATCACAGCTAAAAATGCTTAATATTTCAGTACGAAAACACGAAATGTTTTGATCCAATCTGGGATCGACAATGTTTGAACCAAACAGAGGTGACAGTGCTAATTATTTCAGTCGAAAGACTAAAAACGTTTTGAACTAAATTGGGAGGGACAATCTGTGAATGAATCAGAGATGACAATGCTTGATATTTGAGTACAAAAACTACAGACATTTTAAACCAATTAGAGCTTACAATGCCTTATTTTTCACTCAAATAACTACGAACGTTTTAAACCAATCAGAACTGAAAATGCTCAATATTTTAGTCCGAAAACAAGAAACGTTTCGGACCAATCTGAGATCGACAATGTTTGTATCAATCAGAGCTGACAATGCTTTATATTTTATTCCGAAAACTACAAAACTTTTGAACTAATCTGTGATCGACAAAGTTCGATTCAATAAGATCTTACAATGCCTAATATATAAGTCCCAGACGTTTAAACGTTTCTAACCAATCTGAGATCAACAATCTTCAAATCAATCAGAGCTGACAATGCTTATTGTTTCAATCCTGAAACTACAGACGTTTCGAGCCAATCTGGGATCGACAATGTTTGAACCAATCAGAGCTGACAATGCTCAAACTTTTAGTCTAAAAACTACAAACGTTCTAAACTGATTTGAGATTGACAACGTTTGAACTAATCAGGGATAAAAATGCTTAATATTCCAGTCCAAAAACGAGAAACGTTTCGAACCAATCTGAGATCGACACTGTTTGAACAAATCAGAGGTGACAATGTTTAGTATTTCAGTCGAAAGACTACAAAAGTTTTGAACTAATTCAAAAGAAACAATGTGTGAATCAATTACAGATGACAATGCTTGATATATTATTACAAAACCTACGAACATTTTAATAGAGAGATGATGTTTGAACCAATCAGAGCTAATATTGCCTAATATTTGAGTACATGAACTACAAACGTTTTGAACCAATCTGAGATCTATAATGTTTGAACCAATCAGAGCTAATATTGCCTAATATTTGAGTATATGAACTACAAACGTTTGGAACCAATCTGAGATCGACAATGTTTGAACCAATCAGAGATGACGATGCTTAATATTTCAGTCCAATTCTACAAACGTTTCGAAGCAATTCGAGATCGAACATGTTTGATAAAATCAGAAAAAAACAATGCATTATAATTCAGTTCGAAAAATACAAACGGTTTAAAACAATCTGAGATCGACAATGTTTGAACCAATCAGAGCTAACATTGCCTAATATTTCAGTCCATGAACTTCAAACGTTTTAAACCAATCTGAGATCGACAGTGTCTGAACCAATCAGAGCTGAAAATGCTTAATATTTCAGTCCAAATCTACAAACGTTTGGAACTAATCACAGATTGACAATGGTTAAAACAATCAAAGCTGACAATGCCTAATTTTTCAGTCCGAAACCTACAGACGTTTCGAACCAATCTGAGATCGACAAAGTTTGAACCAATCAGAGCTGACAATGCCTTATATTTCAGTCCAAATCTACAAACGTTTGGATCCAATCTGAGATTGACAATGTTTGAACCAATCAAAGCTGACAAGACCTAATTTTTCAGTCCAAAAACGACAAACGCTTTAAACCAATCTGAGATCGACAATGTTTGAACCAATCAGAGCTGACATTGCCCAATATTTCAGTCCATGAACTACGAACGTTTTGAACCCATCTGAGATCGACAGTGTTTGAACAAATCAGAGATGACAATGATTAATATTTCAGTCCATAAACTACAAACGTTTTGAACCAATCTGAGATCGCAATGTTTGAACCTATCAGATGTGACAAGGCTTAATATTTCTGTCCAAAAACTACAAACGTTTTGAACCAATCTGAGATCGACAAAGTTTGAACCAATCATAGCTGACATTGGCTAATATTTCAGTCCATGAATTACGAACGTTTTGAACCAATCTGAGATCGACAATGTTTGAACCAATCAGAGATGACAATGCTCAATATTTCAGTCCAAATCTACAAATGTTTGGAATCAATCTGAGATTGACAATGTTTGAACCAATCAGAGCTGACATTGCCTATTATTTAAGTCCAAAAACTACAAACGTTTTGAAATAATTTGAGATCGACATCGTTTGAACCATTCAGAGCTGACAATGCCTAATATTTCAGTATAAATCCACAAACGTTTCGAAGCAATCCGAGATCAAGAATGTTTGATAAATTCAAAAAATACAATGCTTAATATTTCGGTCCAAAAAATAGAAACTATTCAAACCAATTCGAGATCTCAATGTTCGAACCAATAAGAGCTGACAATGCCTAATATTTCAGTCCAAATCTACAAACGTTCTGAAGCAATCTGAAATCGACAATGTTTAAACCAATTTCAGCTGACCATGCCTGATATACATGTCCAAAAACTACAAAAGTTTTGAACTAATCCGAGATCGACAATGTTTGAACCAATCAAAGCTGACAATGCTCAATATTTCAGTACAATTTTACAAACGTTTCGAAGCAATTCGAAATCGAACATGTTCGATAAAATAAAAAAACAATGCTTAATATTTCAGTCCAAAAAATACAAACGATTTAAACCAATCTGAGATCGACAATGTTTGAACCAATCAGAGCTGTCAATGCTTAATATTTCAGTTCAAAACTACAAACGTTTTAAACCAATCTGAGATTGACAATGTTTGAACCAATCAAAGCTGACAACACCTAATTTTCCAGTACAAAGACAACAAACGTTTTGAACAAATCTCAGATCGAAAATGTTTTGAACCAATTAGAGCTGACAATGCTAAATATTTCAGTCCGAAAACTACAAAGCTTTTGAATTCATCTGAGATCGACAATGTTTGAACCAATGAGATCTGACAATGCTTGATATTTCAATCCAAAAACTACAAACGTTTTGAACCAATCTGAAATCGACAATGATTGAACCAATTTTAGCTGACATTGCCTAATATTTAGGTCCAAAAACTACAAACGTTTTGAAATAATTTGAGATCGACAATGTTTGAACTAATCAGAGCTGACAATACCTAATATTTTAGTCCAAATCTACAAACGTTTCGAAGCAATTCGAGATCGAACATGTTTGATAAAATCAAAAAACAATGCTTGGTATTTCAGTCCAAAAAACACAAACGATTTAAACCAATCTGAGATCGATAATGTTTGAACCAATCAGAGCTGACATTGCCAAATGTTTCAGTCCATGAACTACAAACGTTTTGAACCCATCTAAAATCGTCAATGTTCGAACCAATCAGAGCTGACAATGCTTAATATTTCAGTCCAAATCTACAAACGTTTGGAACCAATCTGCGATTGACAATGTTTGAACCAATCAAAGCTGACAATGCCCAATTTTTCAGTATAAAACCGACAAACGTTTTGAACCAATCTGAGATCGACAATGTTTGAACTAATCGAAGCTGACAATACCTAATATCTCAGTTCAAATCTACAAACGTTTCGAAGCAATTCGAGATCGAAAATGTTTGATAAAATCAAAAAAACGATGCTTAATATTTCAGTCCAAAAAACACAAACGATTTAAACCAATCTGAGATCGATAATGTTTGCACCAATCAGAGCTGACATTGCCTAATATTTCAGTCCATGAACTACAAACGTTCTAAACCCATCTAAAATCGACAATGTTTGAACCAATCAGAGCTGACAATGCTTAATATTTCAGTCCAAATCTACAAACGTTCGGAACCAATCTGAGAATTGACAATGTTTGAACCAATCAAAGCTGACAATGCCTAATATTTTTAGTCCATGAACTACAAACTTTTTGAACCAATCTGAGATCGACACTGTTTGAACCAATCAGAGCTGACATTGCCTAATATTTCAGTCATGAACTACGAACGTTTTGAACCCATCTGAGATCGACAGTGTTTGAACCAATCAGAGCTGACAATGCTTAATATTCCAGTCGATAAACTACAAACGTTTTGAACTAATCTGAGATCGACAAAGTTTGAACCAATCATAGCTGACATTGCCTAAGATTTCAGTCCATGAACTACAAAAGTTTTGAACCAATATGAGATCGACAATGTTCATACCAATCAGAGCTGACAATGCTTAATATTTCTGTCCAAATCTACAAACGTTTGGAATCAATCTGAGATTGACAATGCTGGAACCAATCAGAGCTGACATTGCCTAATATTTGAGTCCAAAAACTACAAACGTTTTGAAATAATTTGAGATCGACAATGGTTGAACCAATCAGAGCTGACAATGCCTAATATTTCAGTCCAAATCTACAAACGTTTCGAAGCAATTCGAGATCAAAAATGTTTGATCTATTCAAAAAAACAATCCTCAATATTTCGGTCTAAAAAATACAAACGATTCAAACCAATCTGAGATCGACAATGTTTGAACCAATAAGAGCTGACAATGCTCAATATTCCAGTCCAAATCTACAAACGTTTTGACACAATCTGAAATCGACAATGTTTGAATCAATCAGAGCTGACCTTGCCTAATATTTATGTCCAAAACTACAAACGTTTTGAACTAATTTGAGATCGACAATGTTTGAACCAATCAGAGCTGACAATGCTTAATATTTCAGTCCATTTCTACAATGTTTCGAAGCAATTCGAAATCGAACATGTTTGATAAAATGAAAAAAACAATGCTGAATATTTCAGTCCAAAAATACAAACGATTCGAACCTATCTGAGATCGACAATGTTCGAACCAATCGAAGCTGACAACGCCTAATTTTTCAGTACAAAGTCAACAAACGTTTTGAACCAATTTGAGATCGACAATGTTTCGAACCAATCAGAGCTGACAATGCTTAATATTTCAGTCCAAAAACTACAAAGTTTTTGAAGTAATCTGAGATCGACAATGTTTGAACCAATGAGATCTGACAATGCTCGATAGTTTAGTTTAAAAGCTACAAACGTTCTGAACCAATCTGAAATCGACAATTTTTGAACCAATTTTAGCTGACATTGCCTTATATTTAGGTCTCAAAACTACAAACGTTTTGAACTAATTTGAGATTGACAATGTTTGAATCAATCGAAGCTGACAATGCTCAATATTTCAGTCCAATTCTACAAACGTTTCGAAGCAATTCGAAATCAAAATGTTTGATAAAATGAAAAAACAATGCTTAATATTTCAGTCCAAGAAATAAAGAACGATTTAAACCAATCTGAGATCGACAATGTTTAAACCAATGAGATCTGACAATGCTTAATATTTCAGTCCAAAAACTAAAAACGTTTTGAACCAATCTGAAATCGACAATGTTTGAACCAATTTTATCTGACATTGCCTAATATTTAAGTCCAAAAACTACAAACGTTTTGAAATAATTTGAGATCGACAATGTTCGAACCAATCAGAGCTGACAGTACCTAATATTTCAGTCCAAATCTACAAACGTTTCAAAGCAATTCGAGATGGAAAATGTTTGATAAAATCGAAAAAACAATGCTCAATATTTCAGTCCAAAAAAACACAAACGATTTAAACCAATCTGAGATCGATAATGTTTGAACCAATCAGAGCTGACATTGCCTAATATTTCAGTCCATGAACTACGAACGTGTTGAGCCCATCTAAAATCGACAATGTTTGAACCAATTTAGGCTGACATTGCCTTATATTTATGTCCAAAAAACACAAACGTGTTAAACTAATTTGAGATCGACAATGTTTGAACCAATCAGAGGTGACAATGCCTTATATTTCAGTCCAATTCGACAAAAGTTTCGAAGCAATTCGAGATCGAACATGTTTGATAAAATAAAAAAAACAATGCTTGATATTTCAGTCCGAAAAAAAACGATTTAAACCAATCTGAGATCGACAATGTTTGAACCAATCAGAGCTGTCAATGCTTAATATTTCATTTCGAAAAACAAACGTTTCGAAGCAATTCGAGATCGAAAATGTTTGATAAAATCAAAAAAACAATGCTTGATATTTCAGTCCAAAAACATATACGATTTAAACCAATCTGAGATCGATAATGTTTGAATCAATCAGAGCTGACATTGCCTAATATTTCAGTCCATGAACTACAAACGTTTTGAACCCATCTAAAATCGACAATGTTCGAACCAATCAGAGCTGACAATGCTTAATATTTCAGTCCAAATCTACAAACGTTTGGGAGCAATCTGAGATTGACAATGTTTGAACCAATCAAAGCCGACAATGCCTAATTTTTCAGTTCAAAAACGACAAACGTTCTGAACCAATCTGAGATCGAAACTGTGTGAACCAATCAGAGCTGACATTGCCTAATATTTCAGCCCATGAACTACGAACGTTTCGAACCCATCTGAGATCGACAGTGTTTGAACCAATCAGAGCTGTTAGGGCTTAATATTCCAGTCCAAAAACTACAAACGTTTTAAAACAATCTGGAATCGACAATGTTTGAATCAATCAGAGCTGACATTGCCTAATATTTATGTCTAAAAACTACAAACGTTTTGAACTAATTTGAGATCGACAATGTTTGAACCAATCAAAGCTGACAATGCTTGATATTTCAGTCCATTTCTACAATTGTTTCGAAGCAATTAGAAATCGAACATGTTTGATAAAATAAAAAAAGCAATGCTTAATATTTCAGTCCGAAAAATACAAACGATTTGAACCAATCTGAGATCGACAATGTTTGAACCAATCAGAGCTGTCAATGCTCAATATTTCAGTTCAAAACTACAAACGTTTTGAACCAATCTTAGATTGACAATGTTCGAACCAATCGAAGCTGACAACGCCTAATTTTTCAGTACAAAGACAACAAACGTTTTGAACCAATTTGAGATCGACAATGTTTCGAACCAATCAGAGCTGACAATGCTTAATATTTCAGTCCAAAAACTACAAAGTTTTTGAAGTAATCTGAGATCGACAATGTTTGAACCAATGAGATCTGACAATGCTCAATATTTTAGTTTAAAAACTACAAATGTTCTGAACCAATCTGAAATCGACAATGTTTGAACCAATTTTGGCTGACATTGCCTAATATTTAAGTCCAAAAACTACAAACGTTTAGAACTAATTTGAGATCGACAATGTTTGAATCAATCAAAGCTGACAATGCTCAATATTTCAGTCCAATTCTACAAACGTTACGAAGCAATTCGAAATCAAACATGTTTGATAAAATAAAAAAACAATGCTTAATATTTCAGTCCAAAAAATACAAACGATTTAAACCAATCTGAGATCGACAATGTTTAAACCAATGAGATCTAACAATGCTTAATATTTCAGTCCAAAAACTACAAACGTTTTGAACCAATCTGAAATCGACAATGTTTGAACCAATTTTATCTGACATTGCCTAATATTTAAGTCCAAAAACTACAAACGTTTTGAAATAATTTGAGATCGACAATGTTCGAACCAATCAGAGCTGACAATACCTAATATTTCAGTTCAAATCTACAAACGTTTCAAAGCAATTCGAGATCGAAAATGTTTGATAAAATCGAAAAAACAATGCTCAATATTTCAGTCCAAAAAACACAAACGATTTAAACCAATCTGAGATCGATAATGTTTGAACCAATCAGAGCTGACATTGCCTAATATTTCAGTCCATGAACTACAAACGTGTTGAACCCATTCAAAATCGACAATGTTTGAACCAATTTAGGCTGACATTGCCTAATATTTATGTCCAAAAACTACAAACGTGTTAAACTAATTTGAGATCGACAATGTTTGAACCAATCAGAGGTGACAATGCCTAATATTTCAGTCCAATTCTACAAAAGTTTCGAAACAATTCGAGATCGAACATGTTTGATAAAATAAAAAAAAACAATGCTTGATATTTCAGTCCAAAAAATACAAACGATTTAAACCAATCTGAGATCAACAATGTTTGAACCAATCAGAGCTGTCAATGCTTAATATTTCATTTCGAAAAACAAACGTTTCGAAGCAATTCGAGATCGAAAATGTTTGATAAAATCAAAAAAACAATGCTTGATATTTCAGTCCAAAAACATATACGATTTAAACCAATCTGAGATCGATAATGTTTGAATCAATCAGAGCTGACATTGCCTAATATTTCGTTATGCAACTACAAACGTTTTGAAAACCCATCTAAAATCGACAATGTTAGAACCAATCAGAGCTGACAATGCTTAATATTTCAGTCTCCAAATCTACAAACGTTGGAACCAATCTGAGATTGGATCAATGTTTTGAACCGATCAAAGCCGACAATGGCCTAATTTTTCAGTCCAAAAAACGACCCCCCAAAACGTTCTTGAAACCAACTGGATCGACACTTGTTGTGAACCAATCAGAGCTGACATGGCCTAATATTCAGTCCATGAACTACGAAACGTTTCGACCCATCTGAGATCGACAGGGGTTGAACCAATCCAGAGCTGTTAAGGCTAAATTCCAGTCCAAAAACTAACAAACGTTTTGAAACAATCTGGAATCGACAATGTTTGAATCTATAAGAGCGGACCTTGTATATATTTATGTCCAAAAACTACAAACGTTTTGAACTAATTTGGATCGACAATGTTTGAACCAATCAAAAGCTGACATGCTTAATATTTCAGTCCGAAAAATACAAACGATTTGAACCAATCTGAGATCGACAATGTTTGAACCAATCAGAGCTGTCAATGCTCAATATTTCAGTTCAAAACTACAAACGTTTTGAACCAATCTTAGATTGACAATGTTCGAACCAATCGAAGCTGACAACGCCTAATTTTTCAGTACAAAGACAACAAACGTTTTGAACCAATTTGAGATCGACAATGTTTCGAACCAATCAGAGCTGACAATGCTTAATATTTCAGTCCAAAAACTACAAAGTTTTTGAAGTAATCTGAGATCGACAATGTTTGAACCAATGAGATCTGACAATGCTCAATATTTTAGTTTAAAAACTACAAATGTTCTGAACCAATCTGAAATCGACAATGTTTGAACCAATTTTGGCTGACATTGCCTAATATTTAAGTCCAAAAACTACAAACGTTTAGAACTAATTTGAGATCGACAATGTTTGAATCAATCAAAGCTGACAATGCTCAATATTTCAGTCCAATTCTACAAACGTTACGAAGCAATTCGAAATCAAACATGTTTGATAAAATAAAAAAACAATGCTTAATATTTCAGTCCAAAAAATACAAACGATTTAAACCAATCTGAGATCGACAATGTTTAAACCAATGAGATCTAACAATGCTTAATATTTCAGTCCAAAAACTACAAACGTTTTGAACCAATCTGAAATCGACAATGTTTGAACCAATTTTATCTGACATTGCCTAATATTTAAGTCCAAAAACCACAAACGTTTTGAAATAATTTGAGATCGACAATGTTCGAACCAATCAGAGCTGACAATACCTAATATTTCAGTCCAAATCTACAAACGTATCAAAGCAATTCGAGATGGAAAATGTTTGAAAAAATCGAAAAAACAATGCTCAATATTTCAGTCCAAAAAACACAAACGATTTAAACCAATCTGAGATCGATAATGTTTGAACCAATCAGAGCTGACATTGCCTAATATTTCAGTCCATGAACTACAAACGTGTTGAACCCATTCAAAATCGACAATGTTTGAACCAATTTAGGCTGACATTGCCTAATATTTATGTCCAAAAACTACAAACGTGTTAAACTAATTTGAGATCGACAATGTTTGAACCAATCAGAGGTGACAATGCCTAATATTTCAGTCCAATTCTACAAAAGTTTCGAAACAATTCGAGATCGAACATGTTTGATAAAATAAAAAAAAACAATGCTTGATATTTCAGTCCAAAAAATACAAACGATTTAAACCAATCTGAGATCAACAATGTTTGAACCAATCAGAGCTGTCAATGCTTAATATTTCATTTCGAAAAACAAACGTTTCGAAGCAATTCGAGATCGAAAATGTTTGATAAAATCAAAAAAACAATGCTTGATATTTCAGTCCAAAAACATATACGATTTAAACCAATCTGAGATCGATAATGTTTGAATCAATCAGAGCTGACAGTTGCCTAATAGTTCAGTCATGAAAACTAAAAAGTTTGAACCCATCTAAAATTCGACAAATGTTCGAACCAATCAAGCTCGGCAATGCGTCTTAATATTTAGTCCAAATTACCAACGTTGGAACCAATCAAGATTGACAATGTTGAACCAATCAAAGCCGACAATGCCTAATTTTTCAGTCCAAAAACGACAAACGTTCTGAACCAATCTGAGATCGACACTGTGTGAACCAATCAGAGCTGACATTGCCTAATATTTCAGTCCATGAACTACGAACGTTTCGAACCCATCTGAGATCGACAGTGTTTGAACCAATCAGAGCTGTTAAGGCTTAATATTTCAGTCCAAAAACTACAAACGTTTTGAAACAATCTGGAATCGACAATGTTTGAATCAATCAGAGCTGACCTTGCCTAATATTTATGTCCAAAAACTACAAACGTTTTGAACTAATTTGAGATCGGCAATGTTTGAACCAATCAAAGCTGAAAATGCTTAATATTTCAGTCCATTTCTACAATTGTTTCGAAGCAATTCGAAATCGAACATGTTTGATAAAATGAAAAATCAATGCTTAATATTTCAGTCCAAAAAATACAAACGATTTGAACCAATCTGAGATCGACAATGTTTGAACCAATCAGAGCTGTCAATGCTCAATATTTCAGTTCAAAACTACAAACGTTTTGAACCAATCTTAGATTGACAATGTTCGAACCAATCGAAGCTGACAACGCCTAATTTTTCAGTACAAAGACAACAAACGTTTTGAACCAATTTGAGATCGACAATGTTTCGAACCAATCAGAGCTGACAATGCTTAATATTTCAGTCCAAAAACTACAAAGTTTTTGAAGTAATCTGAGATCGACAATGTTTGAACCAATGAGATCTGACAATGCTCAATATTTTAGTTTAAAAACTACAAATGTTCTGAACCAATCTGAAATCGACAATGTTTGAACCAATTTTGGCTGACATTGCCTAATATTTAAGTCCAAAAACTACAAACGTTTAGAACTAATTTGAGATCGACAATGTTTGAATCAATCAAAGCTGACAATGCTCAATATTTCAGTCCAATTCTACAAACGTTACGAAGCAATTCGAAATCAAACATGTTTGATAAAATAAAAAAACAATGCTTAATATTTCAGTCCAAAAAATACAAACGATTTAAACCAATCTGAGATCGACAATGTTTAAACCAATGAGATCTAACAATGCTTAATATTTCAGTCCAAAAACTACAAACGTTTTGAACCAATCTGAAATCGACAATGTTTGAACCAATTTTATCTGACATTGCCTAATATTTAAGTCCAAAAACTACAAACGTTTTGAAATAATTTGAGATCGACAATGTTCGAACCAATCAGAGCTGACAATACCTAATATTTCAGTCCAAATCTACAAACGTTTCAAAGCAATTCGAGATGGAAAATGTTTGATAAAATCGAAAAAACAATGCTCAATATTTCAGTCCAAAGAACACAAACGATTTAAACCAATCTGAGATCGATAATGTTTGAACCAATCAGAGCTGACATTGCCTAATATTTCAGTCCATGAACTACAAACGTGTTGAACCCAATTTAAACGCAAGTTGAACACATTTAGGCTGGACATGGACCTATATTTATGTCAAAACTACAAACGGTAAACTAATTTGAGATCGGACAATGTTTGAACCATCGAGCTGACAATGCCTATATTTCAGTTACATTCTACACACGTTCAACCAATGGGAGATGAACATGTGATAAACTAAAAAAAACAATGCTGATATTTCAGTCCAAAAAAATACAAACGATTTTAAATCTCTGAGATCGACAATGTTGAAACCAACAGAGCTGTCAATGCTTACTATTTCATTTCGAAAACAAACGTTTCGAAGCAATTCGGAGATCGAAAATGTTTGATAAAATCAAAAAAAACAATGCTCAATATTTCAGTCCAAAAAACACGAAACGATTTAAACCAATCTGAGATCGATAATGTTTGCACCAATCAGAGCTGACATTGCCTAATATTTCAGTCCATGAACTACAAACGTTCTAAACCCATCTAAAATCGACAATGTTTGAACCAATCAGAGCTGACAATGCTTAATATTTCAGTCCAAATCTACAAACGTTTGGAACCAATCTGAGATTGACAATGTTTGAACCAAACAAAGTTGACAATGCCTAATTTTTCAGTCCAAAAACGACAAACGTTTTGAACCAATCTGAGATCGACAATGTTTGAACCAATCAGAGCTGACATTGCCTAATATTTCAGTCCATGAACTACGAACGTTTCGAACCCATCTGAGATCGACAGTGTTTGAACCAATCAGAGCTGTTAATGCTTAATATTTCAGTCCATAAACTGCAAACGTTTTGAACTAATATGAGATCGCCAATGTTTGAACCTATAAGATCTGACAATGCTTAATATTTCAGTCAAAAAAACTACAAACGTTTTGAACCAATCTGAGATCGACAATGTTTGAACCAATCATAGCTGACATTGCCTAATATTTCAGTCCATGAACTACAAACGTTTTGAACCAATCTGAGATCGACAATGTTTGAACCAATCACAGCTGACAATGCTCAATATTTCAGTCCAAATCTACAAACGTTTGGAATCAATCTGAGATTGACAATGTTTGAAACAATCAGAGCTGACCTTGCCTAATATTCAGGTCCAAAAACTACAAACGTTTCAAAATAATTTGAGATCGAAAATGTTGGAACCAATCAGAGCTGACAATGTCTAATATTTAAGTCCAAATATACAAACGTTTCGGAGCAATTCAAGATCGAAAATGTTTGATAAATTCAAAAACAACAATGCTTAATAATTCGGTTCAAAAAATACAAACGATTTAAACCAATTTGAGATCGACAATGTTTGAACCAATTAGAGCTGATAATGCTTAATAATTCAGTCCAAATCTATAAACGTTTTGAAACAATCTGAAATTGCCAATGTTTGAACCAATTTTCGCTGACATTGCCTAATATTTATTTCCAAAAACTACAAACGTGTTAAACTAATTTGAGATCGACAATGTTTGAACCAATCAGAGCTGACAATGCTTAATATTTCAGTTCAATTCTACAAAAGTTTCGAAGCAACTCGAGATCGAACATGTTTGATAAAATAAAAAATTAATGCTTAATATTTCATTCCAGAAAATACAAACGATTTAAACCAATCTGAGATCGACAATGTTTGAACCAATCAGAGCTGTCAATGCTTAATATTTCATTTCAAAACTACAAACGTTTCGAAGCAATTCGAGATCGAAAATGTTTGATAAAATAAAAAAATGCTTAATATTTCAGTCCAAAAAACATAAACGATTTAAACCAAACTGAGATTGATAATGTTTGAACCAATCAGAGCTGACATTGCCTAATATTTCAGTGCATGAACTACAAACGTTTTGAACCTATCTAAAATCGAAAATTTTTGAACCAATCAGAGCTGACAATGCTCAATATTTCAGTCCAAATCTACAAACGTTTGGAACCAATCTGAGATTGACAATGTTTGAACCAATCAAAGCTGACAATGCCTAATTTTTCAGTCCAAAAACGACAAACGTTTTGAACCAATTTGAGATCGACACTGTTTGAACTAATCAGAGCTGACATTGCCTAATATTTCAGTCCATGAACTACGAACGTTTTGAACTCATCTGAGATCGACAGTTTTGAACCAATCAGAGCTGTTAATGCCAAATATTTCAGTCCAAATATACAAACGTTTCGAAGCAATTCATGATCGAAAATGTTTGATAAATTCAAAAAACAATGCTTAATAGTTCGGTCCAAATAATACGAACGATTTAAACCAATCTGAGATCGACAATGTTTGAACCAATCAGAGCTGACAATGCTCAATATTTCAGTCCAATTCTACAAACGTTTTGAACCAATCTGAGATTGACAATGTTTGAATCAATCAAAGCTGACAACGCCTAATTTTTCAGTACAAAGACAACAAACGTTTTGAACCAAACTGAGATCGACTATGTTTGAACCAATCAGAGCTGACAATGCTTAATATTTCAGTCCAAAAACCACAAACCTTTTGAACTTATCTAATATTGACAATGTTTGAACCAATGAGATCTGACAATGCTTAATATTTCATTCCAAAAACTACGAACGTTTTGAACCAAACTGATATCGCCAATGTTTGAACCAATTAAATCTGACAATGCTCAATATTTTAGTCCAGAAACGACAAACGTTTTGAACCAATCTGAGACCGACAATGTTTGAACCAATCAGAGCTGACATTGCCTAATATTTCAGTTCATGAACTACGAACGTTTTGAACCCATCTGAGATCGACAATGTTTGAACCAATCAGAGCTGACAATGCTTTATATTTCAGTACATAAACTACAAACGTTTTGAACTAATCTGAGATCGCCAATGTTTGAACCTATCAGATCTGACAATGCCTAATATTTCAGTCCAAATCTACAAACGTTTTGAACCAATTTGTGATCGACAATGTTTAAACCAATCAGAGCTGACAATGCTTTATATTTCAGTACATAAACTACAAACGTTTTGAACCAATCTGAGATCGACAATGTTTAAACCAATCAGAGCTGACAATGCTCAATATTTCAGTCCAAATCTACAAACGTTTGGAATCAATCTGAGATTGACAATGTTTGAACTAATCAGAGCTGACATTGCCTAATATTTAGGTCCAAAAACTACAAACGTTTTGAAATAATTTGAGATGAACAATGTGTGAACCAATCAGAGCTTTCGATGCCTAATATTTCAGTCCGAATCTACAAACGTTTTGAAGCAATTCAAGGTCGAAAATGTTTGATAAATTCAAAAAAAAACAACGCCTAATATTTTGGTCCAAAAAAACGAACGATTTAAACCAATCTGAAACCGACAATGTGTGAACCAATTAGAGCTGACTATGCTTAATATTTCAGTCCAAAAACTAAAAACGTTTTGAAACAAACTGGGATCGACAATGATCAAACCAATCAGAGCTGACAATGCTTAATATTTCAGTCTAGAAAATACAAACGTGTTGAACCAATTTGAGATCGACAATGTTTGAACCAATCAGAGCTGACAAAGCTAAATATTTCAGTCTAAAAACTACAAACCTTCTAACCAATTCGAGATCGACAATGTTTGAACCAAGTAGAGCTGACGATGCTTGAACTTTCAAACCAAATCTTCGATCTTTTTAATTATTCTGAGATTATTAATCTTTAAATCAATTAGAGGTGACAATGCTTAATATTTAAGTCCAAAATCTACAAACGTTTCGAAGCATTTCGAGATCGAAAATGTTTGATGAAATCAAAAAAACAATGCTCAATATTTCAGTCCAAAAAATACAAACGATTTAAACCAATCTGAGATCAAAAATGTTTGAATCAACCAGAGCTGACAATGCCTAATATTTCAGTCTATAACTACAAACGTTTTGAACCAATCTGAGATTGACAATGTTTAAACCAATCAAAGCTGACGATGCCTAATTTTTCAGTCCAAAAACACCAACCGTTTCGAACCAATCTGAGATCGACAATGTTCGAACCAATCAAAGCTGACATTGCCTAATATTTTAGTCCATGAACTACAAACGTTTTGAAGAAATCTGAGATCGACAATGTTTGAATCAATCAGAGCTGACAATGCTTAATATTTCAGACCAAATCTACAAACGTTCGGAACCAATCTGAGATTGACAATGTTTGAACCATTCAAAGCTGACATTGCCTAATATTTAGGTCCAAAAACTACAAACGTTTTGAACATATCTGAGAACGACAATGTTTGAACTAATCAGAGCTGACAATGCTTAATATTTCAGTCCAAATCAACAAACGTTTTGAACTCATCTGAGATCGACATTGTTCGAACCAATCAGATCTGATAATGCTTTATATTTCAGTTCAAAAACTACAAACCTTTTGAACCAATCTAAAATCAACAATGTGTGAACCAATGAGAGCTGACAATGCCTAATATTTCACTGCAATTCCACAAATGTTTCGAAGCAATTCGAGATCAAACATGTTTGATAAAATCAAAAAAACAATGCCTATTATTTCAGTCCAAAAAAAACAAACGATTTAAACCAATCTGAGATCGACAATGTTTGAACCAATCAGAGCTGTCAATGCTCAATATATCAGTCCAAAACTACAAACGTTTTGAATCAGTCTGAGATTGACAATGTTTAATCCAATCAAAGCTCACAACGCCTTATTTTTCAGTACAAAAACAACAAACGTTGTCAACCAATCTGAGATCGACAATGTTTGAACCAATCAGAGCTGACATTGCCTAATATTTCAGTCCATGAACTACAAACGTTTTGAACGCATCTGAGATCGACAATGTTTGAACCAATCAGAGCTGACAATGCTCAAATTTCAGTCTAAATCTACAAACGTTTGGGACCAATCTGAGATTGACAATGTTTGAACTAATCAAAGCTCACAATGCCCAAATTTTCAGCTTGAAAACTACAAACGTTTCGAACCAATCTGAGATCGACAATGTTTGAACCAATCTGAGCTGACAATGCCTAATATTTCAGTCCGAAAACTACAAACGTTTTGAAACAAACTGGGATCGACAATGATCAAACCAATCAGAGCTGACAATGCTCAATATTTCAGT
>JACCGJ010001504.1:50778-97872 GCA_013407085.1 Atriophallophorus winterbourni | reverse complement strand
CTGAATTATGTTTTACATCGAAATAATTTTTTTCTCCTGCATTTTTGTGATGAAACTGATCTCCTTATATGGGGACAGAAAGTATTTTTAGTTTTTATATATATTACGGAAAATAAAAAAAATAGGACAAATTCGGCACAATCGTCCTGTGGTGGCACCTTTTTCATTGATTTCCAGCTGTAGTCAGCTATATGAGACATAAAAGTTATAAAAAGATTTCTCAATTAAATTTTTAATGTGAAACACACACAAGGTAGAAAAATAGGTTGAATAGAAAATAATGTATTTCCTTCATGCAGTCATCGCGATCAAAACCCATGGAATGCCGCAAAACAGTTCTTATGCATGTCTAAGCATAAGTGGACATTGCATTTAGCGCATAATATCTTCGTCTTTCCAGGATAGTTTTTGAACCTGCATCGGTTTCTTTTTTCTCGACACAAGGCACATATGCCACTTGGCCCAACCTCACATCGTCGGATGGGGCTCCACACCTTCTTTTTGCTTCACCTCTTAGAGATGGGCGTCCACGTTTAGGAGGCAAGCAAATTTTTACAGCTTTGGTAAGGGTGAAAGCTACCTCAAGTTTGAAGGAAGCAAGCTGGAGCACTTCTTTTTTTGGAAGAGAAAGCCTCTTGCAGTCTCTACGATAACAAAGCCATGAATTAACTATAGCCATGTCAATGAAGTGATAGATCAGACGGTGATAAGCTTTCTTTGATTTTATGCTTATTCTATACAAAGAAAGAAGATGGTCTGCCAAATCTACACCACCCATTGACTTTTTGTATCGTTTCACAATACCAGGGCACGGTACTTCAATGGACCTCTTTGTAGTTTTATCAAATCTACAGACAGTTGATAGAGGATTTGCCCTGGCAAATGTAGACACCAAATTGACTACTTTGTTGTCGTACCAGCGAACCAGGGTGACACTTGAATGTCCCTTCACCAGTTCTTTCTCCTCAAAGGAACCCCTGCCTTTTTTCATTAGGCGCTTGTCATTCTTCATGTTTTTTGGTAAGCAAGCTAATCGTGGCAGTCTAACTGTGCCGCAACAAAATATTCTCACATCTGTCAAGTATTGCAGAAGGGGCACAGAGGTGAACCAGTTATCAAAAAATACAAGATGGTTCTCATTGGAAGGAATGGTCTTGGCAAGATGTAGCACAATATCTGAGCTAGCACCGATGTTTGGGACGTTGGGAACATCGATGGGGGATATCTTCCCAGTATATGGGATGAAATCGCACATCATCCCACGATCGTCAGCGAGTACGAAAAGTTTGTAGCCAAACTTTTTAGGTTTATTTGGCAGGTATTGTTTGAGCCTTGATCTGCCTTTGAATGGCACCATTTGCTCATCAACGCAGAGATTTTGCTCTTTGGTTAGGTTTTGAAATTTTGTTCTTAAATGGTATACTAGAGGTTCCACTTTGAACATTTGGTCAAAATCAGCCTCTCCAGGTTTGCCAGCGTTTGTGTTATCAGCTAAATGAAGATTTGATTTGATGGCTTCAAATCTATCTCGAGACATGCACTCAGCTGCATAGTCAGTGAGAGGAGAGAGCTTCTTGGCCCAGTGCATTCTTGTATTTGGTAACTTTGATATTGAGAAATACAGTACAAGGCCCAACCATTTTTCCAGTTCTTCTTTGGGAACATAAGTGCCGGTTGTATCATTTTTGGGACACGCTCTTGTATAGCTTCACATGCCGGATGTCACATATTTGAGACATATATTCCGACAGTCATATTTCGCACAGAAAAATATTTCATCATTCGTGTATACGTTGAATATGTTCAGAAGATGTCTATAAATGAAGCAAAAAATTATCAATGTATATACTTACAAGGTTTTTCAGCCATTGCACGCAGAAAAATGAAGCACGGAGCGAAATTTCACAAGCGTCACCTCACTTCCGAAGTTTGTTGACAACTGGCGCGCCGCATGGCTCAGCCGTCTCAAACGCATACCAAACGATAGCAGAACGTGTGCCGATTCCGATACCCCTGGCATACGAAAGTGATCTGTCTAATTTAACCTATCATATACCTTTAAATTTTGTGTACCGAATTTGCCCCATTCGTCCGTTAAGGGTTAAACCGGCGCTTACGTCACGCAGGTCAAACAATCACCTTCTAGTCTTAGACAACCTTCACGAATGGTGTCCAATACAGCAGGCACCCCAAGAAGGCAGGCTAAGACTACTACTTCCAGTAAACATGGAAAGCAACATACAGACTTTGCCGGTTCCAACGCCATCGATTAAATTATTCTGCAGCTAAACAGTCTTCGAAAAAAAATTGAAACATTACATGGCTCATTTTCGGCTCGAAAAACTAGAACTCGTAATGTACTGTTTTTCAATCGTGTAGAGCGCTTCATCAAGGACCGCAGGTGTATCCACAATCTATTTCAGATGGTTTGACTGAAGCCTTCCACTCCCACGGTGCGAGTTCATCATTTAGGTAGATGGAAGATGGACAACCGGCTTCGACCGATCCAAGTCGAGTTCACATTTCAGGCAGATCGCGATGTGTTTTTGTCTAAGGCGGAACACATAACTAACGCCACTTTAGAAAAACTCCAAGTGAAGCCTGACAACCCTCCTTTTGATAGGAGGCAGTTCACTGTAGCTCCGACTGGGATTAACTTAGCTGTAGGGTCATCCGCTCACCCTTCAGCCTGAAGCGAAGCCGAACGCCACTGCATCAACAACGATCGTACCGGAGTGTGCATCACCTAGGTTCTAGCTATCAGGTGCGCACGATGATGATCTGCTTAGCTTGAATGGAGAAGGAAGTCTGTCAAGCTTTTATAGTGGCTGTTACCATGTTATAAATGAGGGCTCAATAGTTAGGCAACGTTTCATTACCGTCGTGCAAGATGCACACGATATTGCTTCTCCTGTATTAAGTAGTACGCCAAAAACGTGCAGCTTCCCCGGGTGCTTCGACCGAGGGCAAAGCAGGACTGAGTTTAGAATCGCACGTATCCAAGGCCACTGTGTGGTACGCTAAAGTATGCAGCATAAGAAATAAGTGGACTGAACATTCTCTTCCTGTAGCCGAGCTACACCTGAGGGTTATAGCGCTGTCTGAGACCTGGCTGTCCGCAGTTGATGTTGTGCCAACGAGTATCAGCGAACAGTATCTTGCCATCAGATGCGATAGACCTGGTGATAGAAGAGGCTGAGGCGTAGCACTTTTCCTTGAATATGATCTGCGCAATACATGCTTAGGATTATCTCTCGCTAGTGAAAATGTCTAAGTTGTTACTAGTGTCCTGACTTGCTACAAGTGAGGCC
This sequence comes from Atriophallophorus winterbourni, assembly GCA_013407085.1. Taxonomy (NCBI): domain Eukaryota; kingdom Metazoa; phylum Platyhelminthes; class Trematoda; order Plagiorchiida; family Microphallidae; genus Atriophallophorus; species Atriophallophorus winterbourni. The sequence continues at coordinate 94,561 of JACCGJ010001504.1, read as the reverse complement.
TGGCGATTGCTTGTGTATACGTCATGTTAGGAGGCGGGCACCCCCCTGTCGTCGTATAGACAGTGAACGAACTATCGATAACGAATAATCAAGATCGATGGTGACAGATCCAATTGTGATTTGTATTCACTGTGATATTCACACATTCGCTCACTTGTGATACTCTTCGCATTCGGTCAATAGAAGAGTTGAGTGACGGTTGCGTTCTCTCTGACCACACGGGCTGGGCCAACAGTGGTACAGCACAGATATAACAACTTGACGACGGGGAGAAAAGAACCCAGCAATTCGAAATGGCAATCACAGCAGAAGAAGTAAAATCAATACTTCAGCAACAGCAACGCCAATTCGAAGAAGCTCGAGCCCGTTTGATGCAGACACTTGAAAAATCGGACTGCTATTTATCAAGACAAGAAGACTGACGTACAAAACCCAGTGGTGGATGCAATCATCAACAGCATCCCCAAATTCAATTACGACCCAGAAAGCGGTCTCACCTTCGAATCTTGGTTCAAGAGATTCAAATATATTTTTCAATCAATTTTCAAAGAAATTTTTGGCGAACAGTCTTTTTTATTTAACAGACGGTATAACTGCATGAAATTGATCAAGCAGGATTGCGATGAATTTGTAACTTATGCAGGAAAAGTATGTGGTCTGCAATCAGAGAAGGATCAAGAGATTCGCACGAGACTACCGTCACTACTCGATCAAAATCCGAAAATCAACATGACGTCAACAACCGAATGTCAGAGGCTACTAAATTTGAAGCGTGACACTGCGCTGGTCGAGCAAAACCCACGCCAGAATGAACCAGTGGTGTTAGCCGTCAAGCACCAAAGTAGCCGACAGAATGATCATTGTGTCGATGAAGACACCAAGCTCCCATCCCAGTTCTGCCAATGTGATGAATGGCATTTTGCGCGTTATTGCCCATTCAAGAAGCACCGATGCCAGAAGTGCAACAGAAAGGGGCATAACGAAAACTACTGCCGCACAAACTATTTTAAGAGATCAGTGTTCAATGATCTCTGTCCTGTCTTCGCCAAGTTCAAGACCCCAGAAGATGAAAATTTAGCAAAAGAAGAGCCGCCTCAAATTAATTCCGCGGAATACAAACCAAGAAGGTGGGCTGATCGAAGACGTATTCCAGTAACCCGCCTGCAAGTGAATGCGAAAATGAAGTCATACGACAACCAAGCTTAAAGGGGGAGGTGTTAGGAGGGCACCCCCTGTCGTATAGACAGTGAACGAACTATCGATTAATCGACCAATCAAAATCGATGGTGAGTTCCATTTGTGATTTTTATTCACTGTGATATTCACACATTTGCTCAATTGTGATACTCTTTGCATTCGGTGAATACACGAGTTGAGTGACGGTTGCGTTATCTCTGAACACACGGGCTGGGCCAACAGTAGTGCAGCACAGAAAAATAACGTCACACCCTGTGCAACCCTGCGAGAAATTAGTCAACTGCTTGAGACGCTTGACGGGTTGTTACAATCAGCCCCAAGCGTACTCATTCTAGGTGATTTTAATCTTCCAGATATAGATTGGTCAGCTCCCTCAGGGGTACTTACCGATCAATCTGCATCTTTTCTCGATTGGTCCACCATCATGGATTACATCAGCACGTGAACGAACACACTAGGTTCCGCGATGGATGCACTCCATCCACTCTTGTTTTGGTGCTGTCGTCTCAGCCAGAAGCTGTCAAGAATTTTAAGTTTCTACCCCCGCTTGACAAAAGCGACTAGGAAGCACAGGCGTGTGTATTATCGTAAGCAAAACAGGCTTTGGACATGTACCTGATTTTTTTCCGTTTTCCCAAACCTCTTGCGCGCCCTAGGCGTAATTTTTGGCGTGTTGACTGGGGCAAACTTTTACAGCCATCAAAATCTTACCTTCTGTTCTCGAGTGATTCTAGTGTAACTGAAAAGTGGTAGAGAATTTGAAATTTATTAACGGGATACAAGACCTGCATGCTCCACAGCAATAAGCACCAGCGGCCACTCTGGTGGTCTCCTAGAGTTCGTCGTTCTATTCGTAAACGTGATCGCTTATGGCGCTATATAGGCTATCGCTCACCTCTGGTTCGTGGGTCCGTTACAGAACCGCCCGAAACGCTTCTGTCAAAATGCAGCATGTGCTGAAACAGAAGTTTGAGTTATCCTTAGCCAGGGACGCTAAATCCAACCCAAAAAATTTGTACAGTTACGCGCTGTCTAAAGGAAAAATTAAGGTGAAGTTTGGAGATTTAAAACTGGAGGACAGACAAGTAGCTGATAGTGACCTAGCTAAGGCGACAGCCTTCTCAAAGTTTTTCAGTAGCGTTCAGAGAAGGGATAATACTCTACACACACCGTCTGAGTTGCTTGACTTTCCATCTGGTGTCCCTGCACTAGATGATTTGTCCTCTAATGAGACTGAGGTGTACGTAGCTCTTATTCATGTTTGGGCTATTAAGGCTGAGGGATCTGTTGGCATCCACTAAATTATGCTAAGAAATCTCACCCCAGTGCTTGCAGAACCACTATGTAAGCTTTTCAATTCATATTCGCACTCAGGAATGGTTCCTCGTGAGTGGAAAGAAGCCATAGTAGTACCAATACACAAAGGTGGTTGTAGGTCGATTCTTGGTAATTATAGACCAGTCAGCCTGACTAGCATCGTCTCGAAAGTATTGGAAAGACTTATACGCGACAAAATCTGCCAGCATCTTTGCCAGCATTCTCTACTTAGTGTAGCTCAACATGGATTTCTGAAAGGGAGATCTTGTCTGACCAACCTCTTGAGTTTCCTCATTATTGCTACGAAAATGTTGGATAAAGGGAAGCCGGTCGAACCGCTCTATCTGGATTTTAGCAAGGCTTTCGATTCCGTCAACACAATTTTTCAGAAACTAAGTTGGCAGCAAAAGGTATACGTGGTAGTTTACTTGCTTGGATAAAATCATTCCTGACAGGTAGGACCTTTAAAGTACGATTAGAATCTACGTTGTCGATCCAAACGGAGGTGATAAGTGGGGTACCTCAGGGGTCTGTGCTAGGGTCGCTGCTCTTTCTGATTTTTATCGACGACTTGTTGCCTATTTTGAAGTTCCCGTGCTTCGTTTTCGCGGATGACGTGAAGTTCATGGGTTCAACGAATGAAGATACTCTGATGCACGACCTCGAGCGGGTCATTGACTGGTCCATACGGTGGGACTTCCCACTGAACCTCAATAAATGCCAACTCTTGTATGCTCTGGCCGACAAGATCACAGTCCAGGTGTCAGTTACTCCTATTAGCGTTGACGGCAGACAGCGGGTTAAGGACTTGAGTGTTCTAGTTTGAGCTGACTTCAAATGGGAGGATTATTGCGCTGTTGCAGCGCAACGTGCACGCAATGTGCTCTTTCGGTTGAGGTCGGTGCTTTCTAGCAGAAATCCCGACGTGTTCCTGCCACTTTACAAGGCGTTAGTCAGGCCGCATTTGAAATTGAATGTGTCCATGCGTGGTGTCCTCACTACCAGAAGGATATCATTCGACTTGAAAGCGTCCAGCGCCTAGCAACACGCATGATTGAGGGTCAGCGTGGGAAACGTTATGCTGATCGCCTATGGGCTCTGGGTCTTTTCTCTCTCAGGCGTCGTCGTTTGAGAGGTGATTTGATTGAAACCTTTAATATCTTAAAGTGTTTAATCAGCGTTAATACAGATTACAACATCACCTTAAGTCCTAAGCTGTGCACTCGCGGACACGCACTCAAGCTTGCTAAGGAACGATGTCGACTAGATTTTAGGAAAACTTTTTCAGCTTCAGGGTGTTCAACTTCTGGAACAAGCTCCCTGAAGAACTTATCTCCTGTAGTTCCGTGTCAACTTTCAAGCAGGGTTTAGACCGTGACTGTGGTAAGTTATTCTCTGTTTTCATGCTTAGGTTGTCCTCCATTTTGCTCGCTATTCATTGTAGCAATTTTAGAGCATCTTCTTATTCTTGATTCTCCATCAGCTGACCTCTCACCGTGCTGGTGAGGAGGAACTGCCTTTTCTTTTTTCCAGCATCGATTATTGCGCATTGCTGTCCTACTAATATCCCACTACTACAGCGCCTGGCACCGCGATTATCAGAGATTGCAAACGGAGAAGAAAGAAAATTACCTTTCGGCAGTGCATCGATTAGAGCGCGGTGCTCGCTCCACGACATTCTCCTACTCCTACGACCATCAGAAGTTCCACACGGAGAAAAAGGATTGACCCTTTGGCAGTGGTGGATGCTTCCACACAGCTTTCCACCGAAAGAAATTCTAGACGCTCAACTGGTTTGTGAGCCACTTAAGGTCCTGTGCCTTCTGAAATGAACTGAACTGAAAAAGCGTTCATGAAGCATATAGCATTCGTCCGACCAAAGAGTATATTCTGCATCCACTCAAGCAGAGAGATGTCGAAATTTAATAATCTGAGTTTCGAAATTAGGCTACCATGTAGTAGGATATCCAATAATCTGATAAATCAACAGCAATTCCATCAACGGAACTATCCGCACGTTTATCTCTAACGTTGTTAACAGCTTCAGGCGACCCCATGCTCGTTTTTTACTAGTTGTCCATATTTGCATAAAATTTTCAGAATCTTTCTATTTCAAGTTTATAAGTCGATAGTTAACTGATTAACTAGCATTAACTTTCTTGAACATCAGTTTGATGACGCCATGTTTTAAGCCTTTTGTCAAGCGAGGAAAATCCATGGAACTTTGGAAATATACGGGTTAACGATGCATCGGTTTTAGATTCTAGTTATCTACGCAAATGCGGGTTAATCCTTTTCGGACCTGGTGGGAACTGCATAGCAATCCTTTCTAAATATTGGCGCACAGCGATTTGATGAATTATCAAATAAATTGAAGAATACTGTTCAACTCACAATTCTGACTGCTGGCTATGATCCGTCATAAACTGCGTAGCATCGGTAGCCTCCATTTCAATCAATTAACTCACCTTCCTGGTTCACCACCGTGGGTATCTTTTAAGACGTTTTCGTTCTTGTACTATCGTAAGCAAAAACGGGCTTTGGACATGCACCCGATTTTTTCTGGGAACAAATCAAATGTAATATTCTCCTTCCGCTTGTCAGTGATGCAGGCGTTACGAAAATGCTTAAATTAAAAATAGGCTTCCTCTGATTGTTCTTTCCCATAATGCTTTATAAAAGATGACTCCGTCTTTTGAGCACAATGCTAAAAGTTTTATTCATCCATTCCCGCCTAAACTGTAGAAGTTATTTTTATTCAGTCCATGTCTAATCTGAATGGTTATCTTGTTTTTATTTATATGAACGTAATTTCTAGCATTCTTTTGAGCTTGATGATTTTTAACCATAAAAACCTTTAATCCTCAAACCTTAAATGTTCTCAGAATAGATTGCATAGAAATGATGGTATTATCGGACGTTTACTTAAGTAGCATTTGAACCAATAATGTGAATACTTTGATCGATGACCCAAACAAAAGCTGCGCTACTCCCAAAACCTGAGTCACGCCCAGTATTTCGTCCCAAAAAACCCAGTTTCTTACGCAAGTCTCAGTGCAGTTGTGGGAGAATTGAACCGCGTGGAGGGTGAGGGTGTCAACAGTCTAATTATTTATTCTGCTCAAATATTTGTTGTTGTTAGGATTGCAAACAGAAATCTCAATTTCTGTGCCAACTCTTTTGACAGGACTAAACAGCTGTCTCGAGACACATCAGTATCCCTTACCAAACTTAGAAGACTTGTTCGTACAACTGAATCAGAGAAACATTTTCCTGAATATATATATCACAGACGCCTATTTACAAGTCGCAGTTAGTGAAAAAACCAAGGAACTTGTACTAATAAAACGCATCCGTGCCTTTGTTTTCACAATCGACGATCACTTTATCTGGACATGAAATTTTCTAGCAAACTATGGACACTATGCTCTCTGGTTTACCTTATATTGATGACATTCTTGTGGTAAGTTCCAACACACAGAAAAACAATGCCCATCTATGTCAGTTGTGTGTTCAGAAAAATGTTTTCTTATGTTGTTTAGTGTGTCAAGCTTTGGATCCATTATAAACAGCAAAGTCAGAAGACTTGATCCTGACAAAATTGCATCAGTGAAATAAATGCCAACATTTCATGATTTGCTACCTCAAAGTCCTACTGCTATTGGTAAATTATTATCAATATTTTGTTCCTCAGATGCTCAAAGCTCGCTTAAACCGCCCTTTGACTAAAAGTATCCGATGGATCTGGTCAAATGGATATCAAAAGTCATTTGAAAATATCATCTTCGGATATCTTGTTGACACATTACGATCCAGGATTTGTTGCCTCTAAAGTATCTAAGGTTGAACTTTTAGCTGTTTTGTTAGCTGAGATCAGTGTAAATCGACAGAAAATCCTTATGCATTCCTAACGTACGTTGTTTCCCGTAGAGAAACAGTAGGGGCAAAATGAAAAAGAAATCATGGCCTTGGTGTTTGCTGCTATGAAATTCCATAAGATGTTTTATGAAAGGAGATTTAAAATTTACACTAAAATTAAACTGATATTTTTAATATTTTTCACTAAAAGTTATCCCAGTCCACGCTCAAATTCCACTGTAATGTTGGGTCATACACCTTTTAGACTTTGAATTTAGTTGCGCTACAAGTTTTGGGATTCCGAGCGTTTTATTTAGACTCATCCTACATATCTCACAATCAAAAGAAGAATATTTTGTTGCCACCGCTATAACGCTGATGAAGAAATGCGTTTAGTATATCAGATATCAGTACGTCAACTCCCTATCACGACATAAGATGTTCGACAAGAAACCCAAAGAGATTCCACATTAAAAATGAATTATCAGCTAAAAACAAATAACTTGGCTATTAGAACGATTTAATGTCATGTTTCACCAATTTCATCATAATAGATTCGTGCTCTTCATGATTGATAGTTGTTCAATGTTGTATGACCGTGTTGTTGTCTTAGAATTCTACAGAGTGTGGTGCTGAAACAGTTTTAAACAGGTAACATCGGAATCAATCGAATGAAAGCACTGGCTCGTTCATACACTCACTAAACATTTATCGATCTTGATGTTGAGAAAACTGTTTGCTCGTATCAAAATGGTGCAACAGCAGCAACAAAAATACCGAAAAAAGTTGGAGCAATTTCATGGCCACCCCAAAATGTCTAAGATGTTGTGTACATATTCATTTTGCTGGACAAATTAACCAAGTCAGATATATGTTCGTGGTTTTCGCATACCTGAAATGGCCCAAGATTTTCCCAGTGAACTTTTTTCACGATTTGTTAATCCAGAGATTAGTGACAATGGACCAAAGCTTAGATGTGACATTACCTACCTGTTCAGCCCAAGCTCTCACCCTCAATCAAACGGATAAGGTGAAAGATTTGTAGATATATTCACACACTCAATCACCAGATTGAAAGGGGAGGGGAAGCGCGATTCAAATCTGAAATCATTTCTATAAACGTATCGCAGTACACCCAGCACAGCAACACCAAATCAGATGAGACCAGCAAAATACTTCCTCGGATGACCAATCGAAACAGGAAATCATGCTATGGTACCTACTACTAATCAGCAATCAAACACTCAACCGAACCCATATTTACCTGGTGCATAAAAAGAGTTTACAAATCTGAAGATACTGTCTAGGTTCGCATTTTCCGAAAGAACTGCCTATACTCGAAATCGTTAGTTATTATACGTCCCGTCTGAAGTTTGTCTATGTAAAGAGAATGATAGAAATTCGCCATATCAATGATATCAGAAGAAACCAAACGGAGTCCACAGAAAACCATGACGAAAATACTGAATAACCTTTATATTTATCGTGAGACATTTGGTCCGCCAGAAACTGGATTTTAAGGCATTATTGAGTTAAGCACATTCACCGAACATGAGTCGCATCGCATGGGATCAATTGAGGATTGATCATGCGTCTACCGGATATTCATCACTCAATATTGATCGCGAACTATTAATGTGATTATTGTTAACTGTACCGATATTGTGATATTCATTTATTTAGTGAATAAACGAGTTCAGCTACTGTTGTGGTTCTCTCTAACCCACGGCTGAGCAAGCACTGGAATAGAGATAACAATATGGTTTTTAGATTCAACCAGTAATGTGCTGAAGTGACGGCATAAAACATGGCAAAATTTATAAGAACAAACTAGTGAATCGAGTTATGTATTACAATGCAGTATAATTCTCCACTCAAAGCAATCGGTGTCAAAAACTTTTATTTGTGTGGGCTCCCAAGATTTTACCGTTTGAAAATTATGAATAACAAGGTCCAGTTTATCCAATACTATTAACCGAAAAAGCTAATAGTGGAAACAAAGCTGTATTGTTAAATTCAACATATTCAAGATAAAATCTGAAAATAAATAACTGAGAGATTAGAGTGCAGAGAATTACAGGGTGGTTTTTTTCAAAAACGTTATTCTGAACTTCAACTGAGTCGGAGTAATTGGAACATTCAGAGCAAACACAATGATTTTTATCAAATGGTGAAACAGTCTGTCAAATAACTCGTCCGACTCTAATGTGATAGGTTTTAATCGCTCACCTAACACTGCTTATGTTTATGATATGATATTCCTTACAAATGACTTACGTAGATGTAGAACCTGCAAACATGAATTTCATTTGCAGCGTTTGTGGAAGAAGCGGTGGTATTTTTTAACCTCGCCCTTCCGTTAATTGATGATCGATAAACTCTGAATAATCAATTTTCACTGTTAAATATTTGCATTGTTTACCTTTGTGTTTGGCGATGTCTTTGTGTTTTGGTGTGGTTCAACTGTCTGCCATCATTTGTGAACTCCTATAATGGGATAATAATCGAATTGTTAGGCGATAGATGCTCACTCAACACTCGAAACATGCATACCCTCCTGGAAATTATTAATGAGCATACTCATCAGATTAGCCTTGACTCAAAAAGAAACGAACGAGACTTTGGTTAACAAAGGTTGGCAAGGGTGATATGAACGCCAAATATTCGAGACCGATCGGGAGTCCATAATCATGGAAAGAAAGTTTGCAATAAATCGGTTGCTGCAGGTTTTTGGTAACGTTTTGCTTCTGAACACAGAAGCTTCGTCAGACCAAGGGTGTCGGTACGAACAGTGTTCAGGTTTAAATGGCGTTTTCTTGCCCAATTCTGAGTTCTCTAAGATAGACAATTGATCACACCCCCTAAATTCTGAGTTAATCCCTAAATTGTTCATTTTGCGTGCAGTTGCGAACAGTTTCCGCTGACCCACTGTTTACGTAATCCATGTGCACATTAGGTGTTATGCACGTTAATATTTATCCGCTGCAGAACCGAACGCCAGATTGTTGAGATATCCGCCCTATCCACCTTGTTCACCGCATTCGCCCTAACCTTTGTTATTTCAACTGCATCCGCGTTACAGTCTTTCCCTATAAGATTTCACACCCCGTCTTATCACTTCCACGTTATCAAGATCTGCGCTGTGTCCAGTGTCTAGCACGTGTTCAGCTAGTGCAGAATCCCGAATCAGTGAATGATATTCACTGGGATTGCGGGTTGCTTTCCTACTCGTTTCCTATGTTCCCTTACCCTAGTGCAAAGTTTTCTAGAAGTTTGCTCATTATAAACATACACGCAACCCTGCTCTAACCGATTGATTCCCAAATTCATTTTCATGATATAAACGACATTGGTGTAAATGTTACCAAAGTTAGAGGCTACTGCCATAGAACTTAGTGCAACTGCGTTCTTATCTTACAGATCAATATTTGAGTGATAATCGAGCAGATGAAGATCAAACTGAGTTTTGTCTGACAGTAGCAGTAAGGCCCAAATATTACGGAAAATTGAATGGATTAGGCTGAATAAATTGCTAGAGTTTCTCTATTACATACCGAAGTCCATGGGTATAAACCAGGGGATTATATGTACAAAACTGGCTGATATTTCCAAAAATAAGGCTAAGCATGACTTATACGATTGATGTGGTCAGATAATACTGGCGGCAGATACACCCTCATCAGTAGTTCGTGTGAACTGCCTCTTGAATTCATCTCATTAAAATGAACCTTATCTTTCAATATTAGCGCTGGAAACGTCGAACAAGTTGAATGACCTAGTAATAGTTGGTTATCTTATTGGTGGTTTTCGAGTTATCACTAGAAGAATCTATGCTGATTAACCATGGTGAGATTGAAATTTGTCGCGAGTTGTAATTCTCTGCTATCCGGAAAATTCTTTTGACGTTCTGTCTCATGACATGTGTGAGCACAATTGAAAACAATGAAACACCTAGCACAAATTAATCGGTGTCCGAAATGCTAAAATTTTGGATATCTTCCGGATTCCTCGAGGTGCCAACTACAAAGAATAAGGTCCGGGCATTTCATAGCTCACCATTTCAAAAATCAACATGAAGGATATTATAAAATGCAAATGAGAAGCTAATCGAAAAAACCTATCATAAGACTTGGAGCATCAAATCCCAAATGCCTTCTGGATTGCGAACGATTATTGGGACTGGCTACATTCCTATGCACTTCACCAACACGTAACTAAACATACTAGATTCCGCAAAGTTGAGTCTCCGTCCACTATCAACCTAGTTCTTGCAACTGCTTAGAGCGTCATAGAATATTTGGTCTGCCTGACACCGTTATGCGTGAACGACCATGTTGTGTTAGCCTGCGAGTTATTCTTGTACGTTGGTAAACCCTAGTCAAGATATCTCGACGCTTTCAAAGCATTATCCTTGCTGCCCTACAGCAGGCAGCAGCGCTACTCTTACAGCAAAACATCGATCATGGGAATGAGATGTAGAGGCAGATCAAGATTAACATCGGTAAACTTCGTGGTCTATTAGATTCAATATTACCCGTTCGCAAAAATACTAAACTTAAATGATGGTCATTCCCAGTCTGTCATAGCGTACGTCACCGCAACGCAAGATGGAGGCGTTATTAGGTACTACTTTGCTTTGGGACTTTAGCCCACTAAAGTAATTGCGCAATAACGCAGTCTCCAAGAAACCCGTTGGAAAATAATTTTTTGAAAGGAAAATCGCCCAACAGGCAGAGATTCAGTTTAAACGATGATATAGCAATGTTCACTTAAAAAGGTGTACATGAAGTGGAGTAAGCACCTTAAGAAGAGACGATGGATCTGTCTTCGCTGCGAACTTAGAAAATACTCACTAGTTTTCCATGTATTATAAAAACGCGCAACGTCAATATGTTAGCTCGAACATCTCCGCGCCATCACCTTAATGTGCACTCTCTGAAGGCCTACTTTGCAGAGAGCTTGCATTCGGGGTTCACAATGTTGAGCGTATCTCGGCCAACTAAGTTTACATCAAGTTAGCAAGGTCCGGTAGCATCCAATCACAAATGATCCGATTGCTAGCTCCCAAAATGGTTGCACCGATCACGGAACATTTTATGACATCGTGCAATTGGGGATCGCTTCCTTTAGTCTTGAGAGCATCCGTTGTAGTGCCGATCCATGAGGGGCCTTTCGGCGATCGAAAAATATCGACTCGTTAGCCACAATAATGTAATATACAAAGTTATGGAAAGGTTGATCGGCGACGACATTTGTGGATGCCAAATCGAACGTTCTTTTTTAAGATTCAAAATTCAAGATTTATGGTGAATAAAACAAACAGCTGTGCAATACCATAGGATATACGCATAAAGAATAAACAAATCGTTCTTTCATTTCTGCGTCGATGCGGTTTAAAGGAGCGACGAAAGTAATCTCAATTATGATATGGACATGGAATATTTTTACCGGAAGCATGTGTGATGGCAAATTTGTGTTTATAAAAAGGAAGCACTAAGGTATTTCAGTAAACTGGGGTTACCAGAGTATTATTCAACAAAAAAAGATCGTAATCTTTGTTTGAAGATCATTTCGATGGACGAGGAAACAATTTTTGCGGTAAACGGTTCCACAGAAAGCATGCACAGACTGCGTAAAATTTGAGGAGACAGATTAATCAGGAATGTAGTATTTAGTGTTCAGATTTTTTTAATAATTAAAACCTTTTTTTCCAGAGGTACTTGAGTAGGTCACCCAACAAAAGATGCAATAAAAAACCAGCATCGTTGCATTTAACTCAGCTAGACTGGGCCTCAACCTTAACAGAGGGAAAAGCAATGTGTTCATGAACAACGGATCCCACACGACGTCCATCACAGTTCAAGGCGAGGCGCTGGAAGAGGTGGACAGTTTCATCTATCTCGCCAGGATCCCGGGCAAGCTTGGATGAACAGATACGAACGTCAGAACCCGCATCGGTAAAGAACGAACAGCTTTCCGTCAGCTACAGAACATCTGGAGATCTAGCGGTATCAGCATTACCACCAATATCAGGTCTTCAACACCTTAGTAAAACCAATACTATTCTACGGAGCAGAGACCTGGAGAACCACAGTCATCATCATGAATAACATTCAGGTCTTCATCAACAACTTCCTCAGGAAGATTTTAAAGATCCGCTGGCCCGGTAGGTCAGCAATCGAGAATTGTGGCAACAAACGAAGCAGCGGCCTGTTGACAAAGACATCCTTCGGAGAGTGTAGTGATGGATTGGCCACAACCTCCGCAAAGGTGCATCAAACATCACCAGACAATTCCTCACCCGGAACCCCCGAAGGGAAGAGAAAGGGCAACCTAGAAATACTTGGCTCCAAGACCTGGATGAAGACGCCAAGCAGATGGGCAAGATGTGGAGACAGCTGGAGAGACTCGGACAGAATCGTGATGTCTGGAGAGAGCTGTTTAGCGGCCTATGTCCCAGACGGGACTAAAGGCGGAAGTAAGTAAGTATTTGAATTGGTGAGACGCCCTATGAAGTATTTGGTATGTCAGGTGTTACCCACCTCTGATGCGCCTGCGCTCAAGAGTGGGGAATCTAAGTCTAGTGAGTCACTGTTCAAATGATAGATCATGCAATCTAGTAACCATTTTAGTTGCCTTATGATAAATTCTTCCGATTAGAGAGATGTCTTTTTCCATCGATGGTGTCCAAACTTGTGCTGTATATTCCAACATTTGGTGTATGTATCTATTGAGTACTTTCGAAAATAAGTGCGACGGAAAATCTTCTAAAATTCGTCTGTCTAAGCCGAATACGCTGCACGAATTCCTATAGATGGCCTAGTATTGCAGACTGTCTTTCAGATTTTCGTACACAAGATACTGAGATTCTTCTGCTATTTACTCTACTCAAGCGTTTAATTGCAAAGTATGTATAAGAACAAATTAACAAATTAACCTCCATGGTATGTGGCGTTTTAAAGATTAATTGCAACAAGGTTTAGTATGTATGTCACTATTGGAAGTTAGCCTCAGAGGCCAAATAATTTAACGCGGTCAGTTTGCATAATGAAATTTATATTTGTATGTATGTATGAAAGCACAAGCCTGATCCAGGCAAAGTGCCGCACAGTCAGAGACTGCACGTGGGCGATATTACTGTCAGGTTGCCCACGCCTAGACAGATAAATTTATATTTCTTCGTGTAATACTAAACACTTCTTAATAGTTAGACAAAAACTATGATTGTTTTGTTCAATAGGACGTTTGTATATTCCATCTTCGATCTCTCTTTCAGGCTAGTTAATAAAATGCATCACAAATACTGATTCTAACAGTTCATTATACGCAGGCTTGATAACAGGTTAGCTGTTAGCTCAACAAATGTTCTTTCTCATTGTTCACGTTAACTTTACTACTAGATTTATTGGTTAAAACAGATTTTAAATATTAACTCGATGAACAAGCTGTTATCGGTCAAATTTGCGAGGCCAGGCTAGCGCATCTCGGCAAAAAACAAATAAAAGAAAAATCAATGATGATACTTGATATTGAACTAGATTTGGCGGAGATCTCCACCACAAAACATAGCGATACTGCATCGAAGAAGAATACTTGAAGCCGATCACTGATTAGGGCTTCAGTCTTGATTGAGAATCTTCTTGAGATTTAACATAACGCTTACCATGACAAGGTGAAATTTATAAGATGAGGTGTTAAATTCACATAAAGAACAACGTCATGCTGAAGCAGTCGAAATAGAAAGGTATAATGTGAATGTGGTCAGTATAGTGAATGGGGCAAATATTTTCAAAAGCTGGCGTCCCGTTCTACAGCGAATGAACATTGGAGTGCATGACCTTGGTGAGTGTGCGAATTAGGTGAGCAGGCTAATCCGTCATCGGATGAGGCTTTCGCTTGCACACGATCATAAAGCTAGAGGATACCAAAGTATACAGCGGATTACATCAAATGATCTTATGCTTGCTTGGCTCGTCTCGGCAAGCTCTCCCTAACCATGGCCTGTGTAGTTCTTGTCCATTCTAGGATTTGTACCAGGTAGATTCAATTTTTAACCTGATTTCTCATCGTACTCATGCATATTCTGACGAAGCATCTGTGTCCCATGCGAAAAAATTTAACGGATTCATTGCATCGAGCACATGAATCACTCGAAATGTGGCTATCACGGAAATCGTTTAGCAGCCAAAGCCTCCAATGTTTTGCTAAGCACTCACTAGAAAATTATGAACAAGACTAATGAACACCAATGGGAAAAGCGAGGAATGAAACCTCGACCACAAGTCGCTTCAAGTGAACAATTACTGATGGCCTATTAAGTTCCATGGCGATGTGATAAATGCGAAAAACATTCACAATCAGAGCTGGAAATGACCTCTGCTATTTTGGACGAAAGTTATGACCCGAAGCTATTATTAAATATGATTTGCGTAGCTATATTTTGGATAGTCAATGCGGAGAATTCCGCTATGTCAACTGTAGTGATAATGGGAAAAGACGTTTATTTTCCCTAAAAACTCAATATCTTTGAAGATATTACGACTCTATTATGACACTATGTCAACATAGATTTGAATTATTTGGCGAGAGAAAACATGATTATAATTTGATCATAGCGTTTATAATTTGATCATATTCGCCATTTATTCTCATTGGTTCATCGAGTCCTTGACGCGGTTTTAATGTGCTATTTTCCAAGGTCATTCCCCTTTACATTCTCAGCCTGTATATATGGATGAGTAAACCATGTTTGTTATTATTTGAAGTGAGCTACCATACGAAATTCTCTGAAGCCTTGGTCTTCTCTCTCAATAGTCGATTGGGCAATATCTTGGGAAGCATATCCGGGTGCATTATTAGCTCCATATCAAGAACGTAACAGTTTGGCGACGGGTTTTATTCAAGTTACGAAATCATGGAACAATCAAAGACAGAAATTCTTTTGGAGCGGCAAATGATGCTGATGGAACTTCTACTTCAGAAGCAAGTACCAAGTACAGAAGCACGTGCTATTCCACCCTCCATTGACGGAATTGCGAACAGCATCGCAGAATTTCCTATGATCCGGAAGCAAACGTCACGTTTGAAACTTGGTTCAGACGTTATGAAGACCTTTTCGTGTTAATTTTTCATTCCAAGAAGATGCATGGAAAGTCCGGCTGCTGCTACGTAAACTTGGCCCAGCAGAGCTGGATAAGTACTGCAAACTGATCCTTCCCAAGAATCCTCGGGATAGAAATTTTGATGAGACGATCAAGTCACTGATTCAACTTTTTGGTGAGCATGTATCTCTCTTCAACACTCGTTACAGGTGCCTAAAGCTGAAAATGAACAACACTGACGACTTCCTGACACACATGGGCATTGTCAATCGCGAATGTGAACGCTTCAAGTTGTGGTCCCTCACAGACGACAATTTCAAGTCCCTGATATTCATATGCAGTCTGATATCTCCGCGTTTTGATGATGTTCGAACGCGACTGCTCAACAAACTTGAGCAAGAATCCTCCTTCACTCTCCAAGCCATTGGTGATGAATATCTACGACTGGTACGTCTCCAAGAAGATTCGGCAATGATTTAACATGGGAATCATGGCACTGGCACCGTCCATGCCGTTCAGCAAAGCAATTGGCATTCGTCACAAGTTTCCAGCGCAAAGAAGCCACCGTCTTCATGTTAGCCTTGCGGAGCCTGGCAATATGTCCGATATTGTCCCTTTAAACAGCACCGTTGCAGTCAGTGCAACGTCACAGGCCACAAAGAAGGATTCTGCAGATCCAGAACGAAACAACAAGTTTCGTCGAAATCAAAGATTTCGAGGCCATTTTCAAAGCCGCAGCAAAACCAGCAGAGGTTTTCATCAGATCAGTCAATCAATGCTTTGTGCAACCAAATCCAGTTCAGCAGTGCACCCTCTGACAGGATTGCAGCTATATCTACCGAGCAGTATGTACGTGATCAGTTAACCGCAGCAGTCCGAAACCTCCCCGTGACGGTCGCAGATATCAAGAGGACACTGAACGACGACGAGGTTCTCTCAGAAGCTATCAGGTATGTTCAATCTGGATGGCCTAGGCTAGCACCACAATTGACTGACAATCAACTGTTCCAAAGACGGGAATCCTTATCAATCGTGGATGACTGTCTCATGTTTGGTGCTCGAGTCGTTATTCCCGCTGCTTTGCGTCAACGGGTAATACGTCAATTTCATGCTGGACATCCGGGACTCAATCGGATGAAAGTAATCGCTCGAATTTTCGCCTACTGGCCAGGAATGAACGCTGATATCACCGAGTTTGTCAGGCGCTGTACCAATTGTCAATAAGCGGCAAAACTTCCTGCTCACGCAACACCGGTTCCGTGACCTCGACCTGACAAAGCATGGTCGCGTATCCACATTGACTTCGCCGGCCCACTCAACGGAACCACCTACTTAGTCTTGGTAGACGCTTATTCAAAATGGCCAGAAATCGTTCCGCTTTCTCCTGCCACAAGTTCGACCACAATCAGAGCACTCACTTCACTATTCAGCCAACACGGAGTTCCCGACACCATTGTCTCAGATAATGGATCACAATTCACATCAGCTCATTTTGCCGAATTCTGCAAGAAGAATGCAATTGAGCATATCCGGACTCCGATCTACTATCCCCAATCGAACGGACAAGCGGAGAAGTTTGTCGACACATTCAAAAGAGCAATGCTCAAGTCTCGAGGGGAGGGGACTACCGTCGGCAACTTGCAATGATTCCTGTTAGTCTACCGGACGACCCCACACGAATCCCTGATGAACAGTCAAACGCCAGCAGAGGCACTAATGGATAGAAAACTTCGTACAATCAATAACGCAATGGTCCGGAAGCCACCGCAACCTCAGGTTCATCAGCATCTCATTCAGAGGAGCTTCAAAGTGGGATCCAGCGTCTATGCTCGTGATTATCGACAACGAAGAAACCCATGGATCGAGGGCAAGGTTGTATGTCGGAGAGGTAGCGTCATGTTCGACATCCACGTTGGAAACGATATTTGGATACGCCATTTAAATCAATTGAGACCAAGAGAAGGATAGTCAGAGTTAGAAACTGCGGAACCTGTGGTGTGGTTCCGCAAATCCTACCCACCACGATGCAAGCTGAGCTGGTTGGCTAAACTCTCCTCCAACAGGATGTCAAGTTTCGATTGCCGATAATGCCATATTGATTTATCGATTTCCTGTTATCGTTTATCACTCGCATTCCGCCGATTTTCCGTTCGATAACTCAGTGAACAATATTCATCTATTGAATACGATTTTGGTACATAATCAACTCACCCGTTAAACACATTACATTCTGTTTGCCGTGCCGTGACTTCTCAATTCGATTTCTGTTGGGATTCGCATTTCAATTCAATTCCATTACAATTCAATTCCATTACAATTTGGCGTCGCGAGCAGGATGGATCAACCGACTCTTGAACCATTAAATCTTCATTCTAATCCTGGAGAAATTGAAGAGTGGGTGGAACGATTCGAGCTGTGGAGCAGCATTCGGAAGGACGTCAAGCCGGAGAATAAGTCAACATTTTTCTTGACCTACGGGGGACGTGAATTATATTCGTTACTTAAGAACCTATCCTATCCAAAAGCTCCTGCATCACTGCCGTTCCAAGATTTGAAGACACTCCTACTGAAGCATGTCATGCCGGTGAATTTCAAAGCTACCGAACGGGCAAAATTCAACACACTGGTCCGAAATCCTAATACAAGCTGCCGTGAGTTCATCCTTATTCTACAGAAACAGGCTGCTAAATGTGAATTCGGTGATCTATTAGAAGATAATTTGAGGGATCGTCTCATTGCTGGTATTAACAATGTTGACCTACAAAGAAAAATGCTGATGAAACCTGACCTGACCTACGCCGAAGCCCGTGAAATCTGCGAGCAGCGAGATGATGTGACTGCTGCGACAACCGAACAAGGTGCCGTGTTCTTTCAGAAAAGTTCACTCAGATCCAATCAGCCAAGACACCGGCACCAGGCCAACAAGACAAGTGAAAACCAAGCCCGAGACAAGACCGTAAAGCCGATAAATAAGTGCATGTCGTGTGGTGATCTCCACTTGCGGTCAACTTGTCGATTCCGCAATGCAGTGTGCCATGGATGCGGTAAGAGCGGACATATAAAGAAGGTTTGTCGGAGTAAACAATGCAACCTGACCCAACAGAATCCAGTGGTCAATCAGGAGGATGACGGTTCACCTTATGTTCTGCAACTGAAGAGTCCAGCACAACAATTCATCTACAAATCCTTGCAGTTCGATTCAAGTGAAACTGCTGAATTCATCGTCGATACCGGTAGCAGTGAATCAGTCATTCCCGCCGAAATCTTGAACCGGGTGGCCCCAGAGGCGCATGTGCAACCGACCAACGTTAAACTTCGTGGCGTTACCGGACACAATTTGCCACTGACAGGTGAAACCACCTTATTTGTAAAACAAGACAAGGAGATTTCAATTCCAGTCCGATTCTTGGTATCTAAAAGCAGTCCAGCAATCCTCGGTCTGAAAGCCCTGCGAGCCCTCAAGCATCCTGTATCGCTGAATGTTGTGCCCGTTGAGAATTCAGGAGAACAAATTCAGGCCGACTTCCTGTCCAGGCACGCAAAACTTTCTCCAGCGGAAGCATGCTGTCTCATTTCCCAATCATGTGCCATTTCCCGTGAGCAACTACGAACGTTCACGAAGAAGTACTATTCAACAGTCATGTCAGCCATACGGAACGGTTGGCTTCCAGATGTGCGGAAGAAATACCTACGCCTTTACCAGATCCGTGATGAGCTACTGATACAACCGGACGGTGTGATTTGTCGAGGAGATCGATTGCTCATCCCGCCACCGTTGAGGAAGCCTGTCTTGGACGATCTACATAAGGGCCATATGGGCATTGAAAAAATGAAATCGTTGGCACGGCAAGAGGTTTGGTGGCCAGAAATTGATGCCGACATCAGAAGTACAGCTATGAACTGCGAGGCTTGCCTGCACAAAATCAATTCACGCCCAAGGGATTGGACACCATGGCCCGACAGTTACCTTCCCTGGCAACGAATCCATGCAGATTATTGTGGACCGTTTTTGGGAAAGTACTTCGCACTTGTGATCACCGACTCGTATTCCAAGTGGCCAGAAGTCTTTCTGACAACCACAGCAACGACGGCGTTCACAATGCAAGCTCTAAGGAAGTGTTTCAGCCGTGAAGGGATCCCACAAGTACTTATCACTGACAATGGTGCCCAATTCTGTTCCAATGAAATGAAGGAATGGCTGGATAGCATCGGGTGCCGACACTTACGAACTGCTCCGCGGCATCCATGTTCCAATGGCGCTGCAGAGAATCTTGTGAAAACTATCAAGAGTGCTATTCACTCAGCCAATCCTGGGAGCTTCCAAGCCTTGGACGTATTCATTGATAACTTTCTACTGCAATACCGTAATGCCGTCCATTGCACGACCAGAGAGAGCCCAGCCAAGTTGTTCAAATCCAGGACACTCCGAACTTCCCTACACCGAATGGATTCGAGTGATGTGACTTATTTCAGAGGAAACGACTTGAGACCCGCTCATGGCATCGTCACGCGACAAATCGGAAATTCAATGATTGAAATCACTGACCTAAAGGATGCAAGTGTGCACCAACGTCACAAAAGTCAAGTACAATTCAAAAGGTCAGTAGAGGAAAACATCAATCAGGAATCAACGCATCAACCAGAACCAAGTGTGGAAACCTCAGGAGTCAACTGCTCTTAGAAGGTCTGCGAGGTTGGCGAATCGGAACAACGCAACAATTTCGAGGGGGGAAGGTTGTGGTGTGGTTCCGCAAATCATACCCACCACGATGCAAGCTGAGCTGGTTAGCTGAACTCTCCTCCAACAGGATGTCAAGTTTCGATTGCCGATAATGCCATATTGATTTATCGATTTCCTGTTATCGTTTTCACTCGCATTCCGCCGATTTTCCGTTCGATAACTCAGTGAACAATATTCATCTATTGAATACGATTTTGGTACATAATCAACTCACCCGTTAAACACATTACATTCTGTTTGCCGTGCCGTGACTTCTCAATTCGATTTCTGTTGGGATTCGCATTTCAATTCAATTCCATTACAGAACCAGTGAAACTTCCGTTGGATCTTCTATTTGATACCTTCCAGCTCCCACCTTCTCCGGTTAAAATACCACCCAGCAATATCGCTATCAAACGCGCACTAGAACCCCGACGATGGACTAACCGAAGACGCAAGACCGTCGTACCACTTTAAGTGAGCCCCAAGCTCTGTCGGTACTGAGTCACTTTTAAAAAGGGAGGTAATGGGAAAAGACGTTTATTTTCCCTAAAAACTCAATATCTTTGAAGATATTACGACTCTATTATGACACTATGTCAACATAGATTTGAATTATTTGGCGAGAAAAACATGATTATAATTTGATCATAACGTTAATAATTTGATCATATTCGCCCTATATTCTCATTGGTCCATCGAGTCCTTGACGCGGTTTTAATGTGTTATTTTCCAAGGTCATTCCCTTTTACATTCTCAGCCTATATATATATGGATGAGTAAACCATGTTTGTTATTATTGGAAGTGAACTGCCATACGAACTTCTCTGAAGCCTTGGTCTTCTCTCTCAATAGTCGATTGGGCAATATCGTGGGAAGCATATCCGGGTGCATTATTAGCTCCATATCAAGAACGTAACAAGTGATCACACTCATTGTGCGTATTTTGCATGCAAAAAATTATAGTTCAAAATACCCGGCGTTTGCAGAAATTGTTGCTGTGATTCAATTATCATATTAATCGAAGAACGGTTTTTCGCTGAGCCTTTTTATCAAAAATGTTTGAATTCAACTCTAAAATGTGTTCATTCAGCAGTTTAAGCAGAATTTCTAAAGAAAAGCACTGTATTTTCTCATAAATTGGTAGCTTTGACATATTCCCGTCATACACCCGTTGCATTTAAACGTGAAATTATTATGGATTTTAGAGGTTGATTGTATATTTATATCGGAAATTTGAAAAGTTAAATAATACGGATCGTATCTCTGCCCTGACAACCACATGTTCTGTAAGACTTTCATGTGATTTATGTTGTTCTTGTGGCTACAGGAGTATGAACATTTCTTCTTGAAAAACCTATTAACTCCTATACTCATAATTGGAACGGTATGACAGGCGATATAATCACGAAAAGACACTGATAAAACTGATTCATTGAAGCGTATTGTTCAGGGAAACAGTTTGATGTTCCCTAACTGTCCCTAACTTCTGAGTGCTAGCAGCAATAAACCGTTCATTGAGTGCGTGTGTGTGTGATGAAAATGCATGCGTATTTTAGTTTTCTATTCAGTTTCGTTTCGAAACCAAAGAAGTCATAGCAGGGTTAGAGCTTAAAATTCGAATGAATTGAATAAGTAGAATTTGGGTTGAGAAAAACGTGAAAATGTCTGGCTTGTACAAATGCTACCTACTCATCACACTGCTATCGTGCTTGAATTATAATTTTCTTCCAAGCCAAACCCTTTTCGAAATTGGGCCTGAACGCAATTCATTTGATGAACTGCACAATTTCGAAATACAGCCGGCACTGTATGCTCGATGCCAACGCCAGCTAAAAGAAAAACGCATATCTTTAATGAAAATAAGTTATGCGAATCGAAGTTCTCGTCTACTCGCTACTTTATAAGTAGCTGAAGGGACTAAACTAAGCCTCAACTGATCGAACGGCGTATTGCCGCGAGGGTTATTACAACCCAGGATAGTTAGAAGTAGAATACCATTCCGAAACGCTAAAATCTAACCGGAAGCATAGGACTGGTTTCGAGGTTTTTGCCTCTCATCAGCTATGCGTATCCGCTGGACTCTTCGCGTTTCCAACTAGTATTTGTGTAGACGGATGGCGCAATGCGGATACGCATAGCTGATGAGAGGCAAAAACCTCGAAACCGGTCCTGTGCTTCCAGTGAGATTTTAGCGTTTCGGAATGGTATTCTACTTCGAATGAAAATAAATTCCCCGATACATTTTTATGACTCTGTTTCGCTAATATTCCAAACTTGATACGTTTTCCCTCCGAAATGCTTAGGAGATGGCAATTATTTAAAACAACATTTCATAAATTTCATAAAATCTCATATCACTCCACTCTAGCATTCATATTCATGCTCGCATTAAACTTGTATCACGAGATGCTGTAAATCGATTCACTCAACTTACACGTGATCTATTGGTCAAGGTCACAGGTTATGCTAGCCAATATGACATGATTGACCTTACTACGGTGGATCCATTTCGACGAGGGAGAGGTTGAAAATTCTCACAGGATTTAACAGCAAGAAATTCTTTCAAATGACAACCGCGAAAGATTCTCGGAATCGTTTCAACAATCGCGCTGAAGAAATAGCGAACAACAATTCAGGTTTATTCGGACAAGCACACACTCTATCCCGTAACATGTCCAAACTCGTCAACCGGAAGCTGTTCAGTGATGTCCACTTCTTCGTAGGACCAGAGCGTGAAAAGATCTATGGGCATCGTTGTGTGCTAGCTGCTCGCAATGAAATTTTCCGTCAATTGTTGTTCACCGAACCGGTCAAGGCCTCTTACGATTTCCTATCTGTCGGACCAGTCAGTTTTTTACTTTTGATTTATTTTCTTTACACAAATTCCATTTCGTTTGACCGCTTGGATATATACGAGGTGAGACCAACACGGAATATGGTTTGACAAATTTCAGGTGCTTGATCTGATGAAGACCGCTGAAACGTATAAATGTGTCGAATTAGAGAAGGTGAGGCCAATATTTTACCTCTCGATAATTCTTTAGTTAGCGGAACTTCAGATCACTTTCATGCTGGAACCGAAGACAGTGTTTGAATTTTTGACTCGTGCACACCAGATGAATAGAGATGTTTTAAAAACCGCGGCCAAAGAATATATTGAAGAATATAGCGCAGTAAGTGAGACAACATTCCAGGATAAGTTATTAAGCTATCAAAGTCTATTCTGAGACAAACTATTCTCAACACTGCCTGGTACCTTTGTGGTGAATTAGCGGTCTCGCACAAATCTCTCATATTATTCTCAGATGTGGTTTAGTAATGCTTTCCTTGCTTTAAACTGAAAAAAATGATTTGTTGATACATTTAAGCTGACGGTCAATGTGTCACTTCTCCATAGCATCTTATCTTGATTTGTCTGCAGCTGATAGCTTTTTTCCAATTTCAACTTAAGAAATCTTTTTAATTCACAAGCAAAATTACGCACAATTTAGGATTATACACATTTATTCTTAGGGCGTAGAAAATTCTAGTACCTATTCATGTTATTCGGGAGAGGAAGTTGTGTTAAAGAACCGATTTACATTTTCGTTAACCTGTCAAACGTTGGTTTGGTGCAAGGATAAAAGTTATGTGAGGTGTTTGCCTGGTATGAGTGTGTTCTGAATTCTTAGATGCTTGCTGAAAGCAATCTCATAATTTTGGACGAGAACGTAAAAGGGTTAGCTGCAACAAATTATTGGAGATTCATAAGCGTTTCAATGCTTGATCACGGATCGAGCTATGGATCTGTTTTTATTTGTCACCTGTCTATGCTCTCAAGGTTGGCTGTAACTCACCTCGCTGTCTCCTCCTGAACAAAAAAACACAATCCGAAACCGTTAATTGAGTGTAACTCCGGGATGTGTATAACCAGAAAAAATATTGACATTCTGGTGGATCTTTCGATAGTTTCAAGGTAGAACTTAGTTAAAGTTTGAAACCTAATCTTACAATGATGATTCGTTTTGGCTTCAAGTCATACGTGAAGCTGCAATCAGTTGGAGTTTTTATCAAATGGGTTTCGTGATTTACCTATGATTTACATCAAATAATTTTGAATGGCAATCTACGTCTTCTTCTGTATTTAAAGACCGAGAAAAATTGAAACGTATCTTGATTGTTTAGAATGTTTTATTATGTGTCATTCATTATCATGGGCTGCATAACGCCGGTAGCAATTACCGAATGCTTACCTGGCATACAACCGTGACATCCTTGAAATATGTGAAAAGGTGGGATCTGAGACGCTACTGTACCTATCGAAAATCAGGTGTAAACATACTAGGATGAGGTGGGTACATTTCGAATCAAATATGCATTCTAGCAAGTGTTCTAAACAAGCAGAAGAAGAACAGCGTCACAGCTATATTGCGGCCTTCATTGTCCTCGCCACTTCACTTGACAGCATGCAAGATTATTCAAGCGCTCCTAGAAGATGTGTACAAAAAGACCGAGACGGGAAACTATTTAGAACCATGTGACTCGGAGTGAGAGTCCAATGCATATTCTGATCTCTAGACTCCCAACCTGGAAGACGGGTCACCCCAACTGCAGATGGTTTAACAGTGAAACCCTTCATCTGTTTGATTCAAGCCAAAGTCAAGTAACCCTTAATAAGACGCCATTCCGAGTTAGGAATTGCAAACAATACGTGATAATCATTTACGCCAATATTCAATAGAATTAACGCATTCCGATTCGCATAGCGTATTTTATCGGCTTGACAAAGAAATCCAATTCACTTTTTTGAGAGTTCTCAAATTACTTGCATTTAAAATCCAGTGGAGCACCTGGGTTATATGTCCTCATCGGGTGGTGGTAAAATAAATTTAAACAAAACTACCCCGAATGCATTATTTTTATTACGTTTTTTTAAAATAAAATTGCGAGTAAACATTCAGCGTGAATTACTTTTGCATAGATTACATCCACTGCCGTTCCGATGATACCCGCACTCAATCTACCAAGAAAGTGCAGTTGTGTTTCACGGAATTCTAAGGAAATGAGAATGGGAAAATGTTTGAAACAAGAGAACACTCGGTTAGGTTGAGTTGTAAATCTCTGGTGGAACACAAAATGTGGCACAAAACGATTTTTAATAATCCTGTTTCCTCACGTTTAACTCTTAAGTACCCTCTGGTCAATGGCGGTCTTGAAGTAAGGTTGATCTTTCCACTAATACTTATACTGCCTTAGTCTTAACTACCAACGGAAACATGAATTCCGAGCTATCGTGTGTTTTTAGAAAGAATCGGAACGGCCAAGGATGTATAGGATTCCTAGCGGTTCGTATAGTTTCACTGGATTGTCGAAACAGAACTACTGTGATGACACTCCAGAGGTTAGGATTATAGCGAGTATAGCGCAACCTCTTCAAATATTCATTCATTCATTCAGTCCTCTCCGTGCCGGGTGGCACATGAGGCGAAGACAACCTCACGCCAGTGGTTCCGGTCTGTCGCTGCTTCCGTTGCCGTCTGCACCGTGAATCCTTATGCATGTAGTTCGCGTTCCAACGTTCTGCGCCAAGTTTCCTTGGGTCGTCCCCTTTTTCGTTTACCTTGCGGATGCCAGTGCATGGCTACCTTCGTATGCAAACTGGGATCCATCCTGCAGACATGACCGAACCACGGATCTGTTGTCATCGTTTCCGTAGCAATGTAGGTTTTACGGGATAGGGTTGCTAGCCCTAAGCCCAACCCTCCTCCTTTCTCAGACGGGCTTGGGACCGTCCTCTTCAAATATATTATTCAGGATTTCTTAAGCTGGCAATTTGAATGTATCAAAGTAATGTTTCCTCAGTTGATTCAAATTTTACTGTTCAAATGAAGTGATAATCTCCGTCATTTACAAAGCAATCTTTTTAGAACATGATAAAAACGATCTCATTTTGGTTTTCGTTCACTAAACCTCGAACGGAGAATCTATTTGTTATAAAGTACTAGTTTTCTATGTGTTTTCCAATCATACTGAGTTCTCAATTAGTTAAAATATGAGGTTACTATGCTCAGTAAGTTGCAAGAATTTTATCCTCACAAACAGATCGGTCGAGCAAACTAATTAATCAACTAGCCATGACTCATTTTTCACGAATTTTCCCAAATGCATAAAACTTAACTCAGTTCGAGTTCGATAACGATGATCACCCTAACTGCGCTGTGAATAATCACTAGGATAAAAATCCAATTTTGTCAGAAGCCAAGAGAATGTGGCACGAGATTTGAACCGTAAGGATAGCATCTAGGCTCTTTCGGAGGTGACATACGGATATATGTTTTAGCTTATGTTAATGCTAACGCTACCGACCGTTCATATTATTGAAAGAAAAATAAAGCCAAGTGTGCGGATATCACTTTTGGTCAAACGTAAGGAAGCAATTAACTTACTCAAATGTAAGATGATAATGGTCTACAATAATAATGGATCTGTGAACTCCATTTAAGAACTCACATGCGGAAAAGCTGAAGAGACGTGAAATTCACTCGACTAACTGCACTTAATCATCCTCATGTACCGAATGTTTAACTACCATACACCCATGAATCCTAAAAGGTGAGGAAAAGTGGGACTGAATCAGATACAGAATCTATTAAATAGTATGCACAAACCAATTGGGACGGAGTGCCCACACCTCGAATGGAATATGCATTCGACCGAGTTTCTTGAAAGAATAGAGCGACATCAGCACGACAACTTCCTTGCGGCTTTAACTGCCACGCATCATAACAAGCGTTCCTTTTCATTTCAATCGGTAACATAGAAACAATCCAAAGAATATCCTTACTGCAATACCGCCACTGAACATTTAGTATACGTGATCGCAAGTGTGGTAACTCTAGTGAGCAGTATTGATCTAGCGAAGTAAAAGGACTACAAATTGGTGAACATGCTAATGCGACTATAACCCAAACCTGACTTCAACAGTATTGCTCAGTCATTTTGAATGGAATTCTCACAAACGCTGTTCTGAAACGCCAAAGACCATCGAAAATTTTCAAATGGGCTAGTATACTAAGCATTAATTGGCATCCTATTTTTTTAGCTATCTCTAGCTCAAACTCGGAAGATTTTGCGCTGATTTAAGATTGTTTAACGAAACGTACATGTTTCCGTTACAGATTCTCTTGAATCCCGGAAACCAAGATTTCCTCGTATTGAATCCAACCGCAATGCAGTCAATTCTTGAAAGTAATCTATTGGACATCGACGAACTGCAAGTGGTCGAGGTTGCTTGCGTTTGGGCCGAGAACTATTTGGCTCGGGCGAAAGAACGCGCAGCTGATTCGGATCGCGGTCAGCTAAGAGCGTCCATCGTGCATATTGAGCCGTCAGGGGTTGAAAATTCTCGTGAGTCCGTAATTGATGCCACACCGCCAGATCTCGCAGCTCGCAACCGTGAATGGATGAAACCTGAGTCGGTGATGGTGCGTCAAGCGTACGAGGATGTCGCACGTGTGATGCATTGCATCCGCCTCTCGTTACTTCAGCCAAATGACCTTGTCAAGTTGGAGGAAATGCAGTTAACGAAGAAGCTTATTCCGGTAATCTGATGGATTGCTAGGCTAGCGATCTATTTTCTTGGTCGAACCAGGATATAACCCGATTTAAATATTTGCCGGAATGTTCAATAACCTAATTGTTATGTAGTTTATACAGCCGAACACCAATGACATGGTTATGCGGTCGCATAGTTGTTACTTTTCGAAATAATATCCAAAGTATTTGGGCATACGATGCACCAAGTTTCTAATCATTTCTTATTTCAAATAGTACCATTAGGAGTGAAACTCACAAATAACCCTTACGTTCCCGCTCAAAATGGTAAAGGGTTATACTCATTTAGAACGAACTAGAAAAGAGCACAATTATTCTAACTAATGCCTCAGGGCTCGAAATGATTGCGCTTGAAATTTTGATCTAAATCGTGAATAAACGATATACTGAGTGATTTACTATAAATCTAGCCTCGAACCCATTAATTTCGGCTGCGGGGAAAATGAAAATAGCCGAAAGAAGGGTTTCCATATATTTGTTTGAAAAATCGCGTGTTACACAATGGCCGATGGTGGGAGACATCGTTAGAATATATGGACGTGATGGATTTTTAATGACTTAGAGAAAACAACGCAGTATTTATCATTCTTTGATTAGTATTGGGCTAACATAAATTCGTTCACACAAGAGAGTACTCAGAACCAATCTGTTATGTCGCTGCTCAACATCTATACTCACTCGCATTGAAGGCATTACGATTCGTGGGAAAATCCAAAAGCGAAATTTACTCGGTCACTTGTGCTAAACTCCGTTACCATATGTTCTCTTGTTATTCCAGTAGATCAACCCAAATGCTCCCTTAAATCATTGACGAACAAACTATAATTAGTGTGTGAAATGTGACTCTACGTATTGAGTTTCCTCGGCTGGTATACTTGCTTAATTCAGTGTATGGGTTCACCTTTTAAGGTTGAAAATGCTGCAGCATCATTGAACTGCAACTGTCTACATCAAACTGGTCTAAGTTTCGTTTTTTAAACCAGCGTGTTTTTTAGTTGATCAACTTCATTGGACTGTTGTATGAGATGAGGCTACCATATATACGAAGGATTCCGGGCTGTATCTCTTGAATGCTTTAGGATTCTTCTAATGTCTGAATCAAACATCTGATTAACGGAGATGTCCGTATTTTACGCTTTTCCAGCCCATGTCAGGTTTCATGCTGTTCGCACTCATCAGGTAGGAGTTAAAATTGTAGAGAGGGAACTGAATTCATTGTTGGGTAAGGTTGTCAATACCAACATGTTCAGTCACATGAACACAATTTTGAATACTATTATGCAAATAAGAATATTTTGTTTAAACCCATGTTATTCGCTTCATCCACTGGTGCATTGAGTTTGAGTGATGAAACTGGTTGGTTGTACTATGGCTTCCATCTTCCGGCTTGGTCATTTCTCCTCAGTTTTTAGGCATGCGGATATTGATCCCCTGTTCCTACTTGATGAGTACAAACAACGTAAAATGATATCGTTCATTATATATGAAAATTATGAAAATTTGGATATTTGGTTTACGCAAATGAGGTTCATCTAATTTACGAGTATTTGAACAGTTTGTTTTTGCCCGCATAATCCAACAGCAGCTAAAAATTGCAAGATTTGTTTAACATTCTAGAGTGTTTTATTATCTCGTATAGGAAGAATGCTTTATCAACGCATGGCGTCAGCTTGCGTTACAACCGCAGAGAGAGGACTCGAATCTTGGTGAAAAACGAGCTCGAAGGGCGCCGGTCGCCAGGTCAACTCGCAGCAAATCGATATCTGAATCTTCCAAGAGAAATCGATCGATGAACAGCCGTATGAATGACTGATACTTCACGATAACACAATAACTGCACTTCTATTCGATGTCTATACATTGCAGATGGCTTGTAAAATTATACAGCAATTTTTAGACTCAAAGGGAGTTATTGTGCAGTCGGTTTATTACAGATCTGGTTTTAATACTGATGATATTAATAATAATAATATACGATCATATTTTTATTAATGATACTGAAACTAGGAATAATTTAATGATATTAATACTACTAATACAAATACCAAGTAAATTGGCAATGTAGATTATGCTGATAATGATAATAACATTAATCATGAAAATAAAACAATCAGAATTTTCAAATTGACTGATTTTTCGATTCACGTTTTTGGTCATTTTGTAAAATAGCCCAAGAAGCTACATTCATCTTTCCTAATTAGCCAGTGCCTCAGTGCAATGGTTCACGGATTTATGATTAGAAAGTTAATACTTTACAACATCACAAGATTACGGTATGAATTAAAAACTGAAAAATCTAATAGTGAAAAACGATTAGAGAATCTCAAATGTAGCGCTCGTGAATGATGTTCGTTTGCTTATATAAATCCAATTTCTTTTTTAAACATCGCCAGGCAAGAAGAGTCAACTACATGTGTAGGTAGGGAATTTCAAAGAAATATAGAACGTAAGGCAAATATTGTCATCGACAATCTGTACGGAAACGTGGGGTGTTAAGGGGTAAGGTGTGTCCGCGTGCTACTTTCTCATTACACACATGAAGCAAGTGTTTTATTGGGTGTCCTTCGGTAGACAAATCTATCGGTCAGAATAATATCGCGTAGTATCCTCCTTTGGGTAAAGTTATATAGACCCAGACGTCACAATCTTTCGGTGTACGAACATTGCCAAGACCCATCACTAACTTTGTTGCTCTGTGATAGATTTTATCAAAGAGAGCACTATATATATATATATATATGTCTCATATATATATATATATATATCTATATTATATATATATATATATATTTCTGGCACTGACCCGTAACTCCTTAGGTTTCCCTATCCCATACTCCAAGATCTTTTTCCAACGAGCTCCATGACAAGTTTTCAGTCACAAATCGATTTGTCCAAGCAACATTCTTGCCCGGGTGAATCATCTTACTTTTCCGTGTGTTAAACGTCATATTATTCATAGCCGCCCAATCTGACATGTTGTTCAAATCCCTTTGCAGTTTCTCAGTCTTCTGCAGAACTGATTCGCATCAAAATTTTCATACCATTCGCGAACAGGACCATATTGGATTATATGAGTGGGGATAAATCATTTTTGTGTAGGAGAAAAACAAGCGGGCCTGGCACGGATCCTAGTGGGACTCCGCTGGCCGTTTTAATCTGATGGGATAACACTCCGTTTACTCAAACTCGTGCCTGGCGATCTGACAGGTAGTCGCACAAGTGTGAGAGGTGTAGATCAAATATTCCATTACGCATCCTTTGTTAGAAAAAAGCAAATTGTGATTAACTCTGTCAAGAGCTTTCGTTATTTTCATGTAAAAAGCGGTAATGCAATTTTCTATATAATCTTTCGTCCAGTCATCTAAAGCTATGACAACATTCGTTAGACACGAGAAATGAGATCGAAAACAAATTACGCGTTTCAAAATCTGAGACCATTCTTTCTAAGATTATACGCACCATGAATTTACCAATAACAGGTAATAGTATGGCTGGACGATAGAATCCAAGGTGAGAACGGTCATCGCCCTTGAATTTAGGTGTAATGACGCCGGACTTCCAATATTTTAGTACCACTCCATTAAGCAACTGATAGTTGAACACGCTGGAAAGCAGTCCACAAAGCTGACGATGACTGAACCTGAGCACATCCGGTATGATGACATTCGCACCTGGGGATTTTCTTACATTTAGTTTGAGCAATTCACTTGCGACAATCCCTGGATTTATCAAAATTTCGCCCAATATTTCGTTTCACATAAACTTTTGGAATGAACACTTTAGAGTAATAAATCGCGAGAGCATTTGCGGTTTTCATTGCGGTATCAGCGAGTCATTCACCATTATGAAAGGCAAAAACACTTGGTTTGACTTTTGCTTTCGCGTTCATGATTTTGTATAGTAACTTTGTGTTGCTTTCTATTTTTGACAGCAACATCAATTGGTACGCTTCCTTATTCTCTCAAATAAGCGAAGTCAATTTGTTGCGTATCATACCAAAATGCTGCCAAGTATTAGGAGTATTGTTAGCTTATGCACCATCCACGATGCTCCTTACAACGCTATCCACGTTTTTGTTCAGCTTTGAACAAGAAAACGAAGTTCTAGTTCGGATCAATTAGAAAAAATCTGACAGTTGTCGTGAAACTTTAGTTTCAGAATAACTACATTGAACCCACTGAATATGTTTTGACAACATTTGTGATGAAAGCATATGCGGTAGGTATTGAGCATTTCCATGTTCACGTTCGGATAAACGTTGCAATGTCATAAACCAATGTGAACTTCTGAACATAAGTCTTAGATACAGCGCTTCAAAAACCGTTGCACTAGAAAATCCGAGTAATGAGTATTTTATTCAAGTTTACGTAAATTTGGAAGCGCGTCCGTATCAATAGCCTATTCGATCTTGGATACAATTGATAGTTCAGTTCAGTTCAGTTGCACAGGATAGTAAGTGGCTAACTAGCCAATCGAGCGTCCAGAATTTCTTTCGGTGGAGAGCTGTGGAGAAGCAACCACCACTGCTAAAGCGTTTTTTATTATTATGATTTGGATATCCTCGACGATCGCGACGCCAGGGATTTATCCGGGTTGTATTTAGGAAGCACCTCGTTATGAAAGATGTTGGAAAAATAAAAATAAATTTATCTTCACCAGTACGGTGAGAGGTCAGCTGAATAAGAGTTGTATATTAAAAAACAGAACTCTAGCATTTACTTACATACCAGACAACGCTAAAAATGGTGAACTACCTAATCTTGCATAGAAATTAGTGGGAGAATTCAGGAAAAAGCTTACCCCAGATGCGGTCCAAACCGTTCTTAAAACTCGCGACAGAACAGCAGGATATAAGTTCTTCTGGAAGTCGGTTCCAGAAATTTACCACCCTGAGGCTGAAAAGGTTTTTCGGGAGTCTAGTCTACATCGCTCCTTAGCAAGTTTGAGTGAATATCCACGGGTTCCAAGCTCGGGACTCAAGTCAAAGAAGTCGTTCATGATAACCTCACTTAACCCCTTCAAGATCTTGGAGGTTTCAATTAAGTTACCTCTCAAACGACGGCGCGTAAGTGAGAAAAGATCTAGGGACTTCAGGCGTGCAGCGTAAGGTTTCCCTCGCTGGCCATCGATCATGCGACTTGCGAGACGCTGTACGCTTTCGAGTCGAACGATGTCCTTCTTGTAGTAATGGCACCACGCCTGGACACAATATTCTAAATGCAGCCGAACTAATGCCTTGTAAAGAGGCAGGAACACATCGGGTCTCATGCTGTATAACACGGATCTCAGCCGAAAGAGCACTTTGCGAGCACGTTGAGCTGAAGCGGCGCATTGGTCCTCCCATTTGAAGTCAGTCTTAACTAGAACTCTCAAATCCTTAACACGCTGTGTGGCGCTAACAGTGAGAGAATTGCCCGACACCTGAACTGAAATCTTATCAACTAGTGCTGATAAGAGTTGGCTCTTATTAAGGTTCAGTGGGAGGTCCCACTGGTATGACCAGTTTATGACCCGTTCAAGGTCGTGCAACAAGGTATCTTCATCCGTTGATCCGATGAATTTCACATCATCCGCGAAAATGAAGCATGAGCAGTTTAAAGCAGATGACAAGTCATCGATGAAAATCAGGAATAGAAGAGGACCGAGGACCGACCCTTGGGGTACACCACTGATCACGTCGGTTTGATTCGACAGCGTAGATCCTACCCTTAATCGGAATCTCCTACCTGTAAGGAAGGCTTCTATCCAAGCAAGTAGACTACCCCGTAGGCCTTTTGTTGCTAGCTTAATCTCTAGAAGGCGGTGATTCACGGAATCAGAAGCCTTGCTGAAGTCTAGGTAGAGGGCTTCGATAGGCTTCCCTTCATCCATCCTTTCAGTGGCAGTATTGAAAAAACCAAGAAGGTTAGTCAGGCATGATCTACCGTTAAGAAATCCATGCTGAGTTACACTCGACAGAGAATGCCGACAAAGATGCTGACAGATTTTGTCACGCAGCAGTTTTCAAATACTTTCGAGACGATGCTAGTCAGGCTGACAGGTCTATAGTTACCCAGAGTTGACCTGCAACCACCCTTGTGTATTGGTACGACTATGGATTCTTTCCACTCACTAGGAACCACTCCCAGGTTCAAGCATGAATTGAAGAGCTTGCATAAAGGTTCTGTAAGCACTGGTGCTATATTCTTTAGCATAATCGAGTGGATACCATCTGGTCCCTCAGCTTTGTTGACGCGAACATGGATAAGTGCTTCATACACCTCGGATTCCATGAAGGACAACTTATCTAGTGCACGAGCATCAGGTAATAGATTAAACGAGCATTTAAAGAATTATCACGTCTCTGAACGCCACTGAAGAACCTGGAGAAGGCAGTCGCCTTAGACAGGTCGGTATCGGCTACTTTTCCGTCCTCCAGATTGAAATCTCTAATGCTTTCCCTGGTTTTTCCTTTCGATTGAATTTTCATGCCGCGTAAATCGTATTGTTTTTACACTATGATTGCAAACAGCGGCAAACCAGTGGCGTAGTGTGCATGAGGGTAACGCTTACAATTACGAATATTACGTTCAACCAATATGTGCTTCGATAACGTGTGTTAAACAGTGATGATCTGTCTCCAAATAGCTGTTTCGTTGTTTCGACTGTCTGTATGAATGAACGGTCGCGTGGGTTCTGTGGCAAGATAAAGTTACAATATTTATCGAGTTCACTGAGGCCAAGCTTGAGAAGTAGGAGTCTAACATTCCACGCATCGTCTCCTGCGTAAAATCTACGCGGAAGAAATCTTCATACCTACGGAACCACGTCTCGAACCTGACATTAGCCTCAGCGTCTAAATTAAATTCATGGATGCTATTAGCGATACCATCGACGGATGGTGAAGCACTGTTGCTCGCTAGAGTACCTGGCATTTTACTTTGAACTAATAATTCCATCATCTTTATCTGCTGCTCGAACAAAATTTCTAATTTACTGTGATCCATTTAAAAAAATAACCCCGTCGCCAATAATGTGCAAATTATGTAAATACATATATTTTTAGTATTATCACTTATTCCAGTTTAAAAGGTCAATTTGCATAGATTGTTTGCATTGTTCTACTTCGCGAGATGTAACAAAACATACAATGCAAGTATTGAATTTTCGAACGATATCGTAACGCTTTATTTCAATTGTCGGCTAATTATATGCTTTCAGTTATATATATGAAATTCGTCTCAGTCTACATAAATTTCGTGGTCTTAAGTTTGCTAGACAATACAAAACAATATATCCTTCGTAATATATATTCATTATTTTATTTTGTACAGTCTATTTATTCACTGAGACGAAATTCCTCAAGCTTCATAGCACCTCAATGATATTCGAATCAACAAATTGGGTCATCGGAAGAAAGTGTATCTATTTCCTTATTAGACCGAAGAGTTTGAACACTAACCCCCCCAAAGACAAACATTGAAGATCTAACCGTAATTTGTAGTAATCTCATTGAATCAGCAATCGATTGGAATATGTTTGGGACCGATCGTGTATTCATAATGCAAATAAATTTGAGTGAACTCGGTTAGAGTTGTTTTTGGGTAACGTTTCACTTCTGACACAGAAGCTTCGTCAGACCAAGGGTGATAGTCAGGACAGGGAACATGATTAAGTAGTAGTCAACCCACCACCACTTATTTGACCTTACCGCTAAACAGCCTATAGTACGCTTACAGTGTGTCATGTCCCGTGAGAATGACCAGGATCAGTGGTCCATTTTCCTCACAGTGTGTATCCACATCAATCTGATACAGGTGAACACGATCACAGTGTATCGATCTGCCTAAGCATGAACCACTTCGTTTTTAATGAGCAATTAAATTGACAGAAAGAAGGGTTGGCACTTGGTTCACCGATATCTCCAGTACTTGCGAACATGTATATGGAGCATTTCGGGAACAAAGCCCTTAACAATGAAGGGCTCAAGCCAAAATTGTGGTGGCGCTATGTTGATGACACATTTGTTATCATCAAGCGAGATCAGTTAGAGGCCTTCTTCAAATATTTAAATGGAATAGACCTATCTATAACTGTCACACAGGAAGTGGAATCCTGCACAGTTCCATTTTTGGATTGTTTAGCACAAAAAGTAGACGGGAAAATAAAAACTTATGTGTTTCGGAAACATATTGATACGGATGCTGTACTACGATACACTTCCGCTCATCCAAGACAGTTCTTCAGTTCGATAGCTTGTTCCATTTTCAATAATATAGAACACCTGTGCAGCGACGAATGAGAACGAAAACAGGCGCACCGTGAAGCGAGCCAAAGGCTCATATACCACGGTTATCCAAAACGTTTTGTAAAACGCCAGTTGATGAAGATAAAATACCTATCCGAAAAATCGGAGAAAAATTGACGGGATACAGTTTGTACACCGTAAATAAAATGCACATCTGAAGTGATACGTAGAACCTTGAACCAGGCGGCCATACGCGTAACTTATAAGAAAGGGAAAACTATCCGTTCGGTTCTGATGCACCTCAAGGATAAGACACCTTTATCCAGCGTTACGAACTGTATCTATAGAATCAACTGTAAGGACTGTTCGGGTGTTTACATAGGGCAGACTTCTAGGGAAATTCACACTAGAATCGAAGAACACCGAAAGCGTGTCCGGCGACAGCCCGGGATGCAAGGGAATATCAATCCTTTTTCGTGATTCTGCCTTGGCAGAGCACGTTTTAGATACGGGCCACAGCGTCGATCTAGACAATGTGGCAATATTGAGACGTGGTATTAAACCGTATAGCGAACGCCTACATGCGGAGGCGGTCGAAATTGCCGAGGCAGGCCGACTGATGGTCAATAAGGTGGATGGGGCAGAAATCTCACCAATATAGCACTCGGCACTGATGCGAAAGTAAATAGTTTTTATTCACCTTATACCTACCAGTTAATTAGATTTTTATTTTTGTTCAAATAGCAGTCTTAGCCCCGTTAGTTATGTACTTTTACGTATGTGGGCAGCTGTGTCAACTGACCTTGACCGTGTTCACCTGTATCAGATTGATGTGGATACACACTGTGAGGAAAATGGACCACTGATCCTGGTCATTCCCACGGGACATGACACACTGTCAGCGTACTATAGGCTGTTTAGCGGAAAGGTCAAATAAGTGGTGGTGGGTTGACTACTACTTAATCATGTTCCCTGTCCTGACTCTCAACCTTGGTCTGACGAAGCTTCTGTGTCAGAAGTGAAACTTTACCCAAAAACAACTCTAATCGATTGCGCTCATTGAATCAACTAGGCCATCGCTAAAGCAACGCGAAGCAGATGACAGGAAGCAATGGAATGACCTTTGCAGAAGCTTAGACATCACTGCCTCACCTGTGTCGCTGACGCGATTGTTTAGACCCCCGAACTCACCTCGTGCGTACACACCCAGGTCACTGCGTGCAGTGCTCATGTCCGTCCAAGATGTAGAAAATATGTTGCTCGCCTCATCCCTTTTAGTTGTAAACAAATCTACTGTGCGAATATTTCCGGACGTTCCGTGGGAAGAACGCAAATTCGTCGTAATAATCCGGAACTAGCAAAAGAGGCTACAAATCGCAGAGCTGTTATAGTTCATGGTGTACCCATTTCGAACGAAGTAGAATCCAGCAAACCTCTGCAACACGATTGCAGTGAATGGAGATTTTTACAAGAGATCCTAGGTTTAAAGGACATAATAACGTCTCATGTTATGCGCCTTATACCGAAAAAAGAAACACATCAGCCTCCTCCTATCAAAATATCATTTCGCACAGATGAGATGAAGGATAGAATACTCGGGGCGTGGTATCAATGTCGAAAATTTGCACCTCCTGAAATTCGTATTCGGGCTGTGTACGACATAAAACGCACGAACACTATTGTTCCTAAGATGACTGCGCTACCAAGTCAATCAAATGCACCTGAGACAAAAAACGTGGAGCAGCCGGCCAATTCTGGTTCGGCGAATCCACTACTATGAGCTCTTCATCTGCAACAAAAATCAAATCTCTATCATGCTGTTACACCAATGCTCAGAGCTTTCTGGGCAAGTTCACTGAACTGTATTCACGTGCGACCGTGGCGTCTTGGGATTTGATTGCAGTGACACAAACCTGGTTGTGTAATTCTATACACTACTCTGAACTCAAAATCCCTCACATGATGATTTACAGAAAAGATCGAGCAACAAAAGGTGGTGGAGTCCTCCTCTACTTACATGAAAGCATCAACTGCACTATACTTCTTTCCACCGAGTTAGATGTCCCAGATACATTGTTTTGCTCTTTTGACTTACATGATAAACGTAAGTGCCTCTTAGCGTTGATTTATCGCCCCCCTTCTTCATCATCTGCCGCTGACACTGTTCTTTCTAATGCAATACGTTTTGCATTGAAGCTCACTCATTCGCATTCGCTCCTTCTCGGTGATTTTAATGTACCGACCGTTGCAACACACATTTCAGGTGACGATTCATTCAAAAGCTTTCTTCAAGAAATAATGACTTGCACCCCTCTTTACTACAGTGTACAACAACAAACGCGAGTTCGATCTGAACAAACCCCATCTACCCTGGACCTCATACTTACAAACGAAGAACTCATGATAGAATCTGTTTCCTATACAGCTGCACTCGTAATGAGTGATCATGTTGTCATGACATTTGATTATATTTATCAATACGAACCAGCAGGAAATACTCAACGAACGTATACAACTGTGAACTATGACTTGCTTCGAGATCTTGCTACTGCAAATGGATGGGGTTTCCTTGAAGTCAAATCAGCTAATAAATCTGGGAAACGTTTTACAGCCAACTTCGTATTATCATTGACTTATCATCGAAGGTAAAAATAATATCCAGCAAACAGCGTCCGAAAACGCCTCTCAGAAGCAGTACTCGGAAATGGATGTGTAAGCGTGACAATGCCTTATCCAAATACTTGGACGATCCGTCTGGGATAACTTGTTGCTACTACACCTTATTGCGAAATTAGTGTGGCTCTCTCATTCGAAAAGACAGAAAAGATTACCAAATCAGTCTTGTCGAAAAATTCATTATAAATCCCAAAGCATTGTATAAACACGTCAACGACCTCCGGAAGTTTAAAATGGGAATACAGCCACTGGCTTCTGATACTGGAATAGTGACGTCATTTAAAGATTGCGCTAAGGTTTTCCGACAGCAATTCACATCAGTTATCTCACAATTGTCGACCCATGGACAGCCTTTACACTCGGACAGCTGCAGCTTGCCAATTCTTCACGGGGTGGAGATTCCCCCCAACGTTGTTCAAACAAAATTAATAACGATGAAGAGAACAGGCTCACCCGGTATAGACAATATACACGCAAACATTTTTTACAATCTATCTACCGACATCTGAGGTATTCACGATGATGTTCGAGCAGAGCTTTGTACCAGAAACATGGAAAACTGCAAGGGTGGCAAAAGAAATGATCCATTAAACTATCGCCCGATAGCGTTATTACCAGTGCTATCAAAAGTAATGGAGTCCATAATAGCTGATGCCTTACGGAATCACTTTGAGATTAATAATTTCATCTCAGAGGCACAGCATGGATTCAGGAAAAAACGATCTTGCCTGACAAACTTGCTATTAGCAAAAGAATCTTGGTCCGAGCTACTGGATGCTGGCAACTCCGTGGATGAAATTTATATCGATTTCTCTAAAGCCTTCGATC
Source organism: Atriophallophorus winterbourni (assembly GCA_013407085.1). Taxonomy (NCBI): domain Eukaryota; kingdom Metazoa; phylum Platyhelminthes; class Trematoda; order Plagiorchiida; family Microphallidae; genus Atriophallophorus; species Atriophallophorus winterbourni. The sequence continues at coordinate 55,041 of JACCGJ010001504.1, read as the reverse complement.
GTGTGAATCACGAAATACTTTCGTAGAAACTACTCACCTACGGAGTACAGGGTAAACTCCATGCATGGATTAAAGAATGGTTGATATCTCGTGAGATGTACGTGAGAGTCAAAAACGAACTATCCGAGTCGATTAAAGTTGCCCGTGGTGTCCCACAAGGATCAGTCCTCGGACCGTTTTTGTTTTTAATATATATAAACGACTTGCCTACTGTATTGCAGTCGTCGGTGCTTATTTTCGCTGATGACGCAAAGCTTCGGCGCAAGATAAACTCCACAGACGACACGTAGAACCTGCAACGGGATCTCGATATGATTCACACTTGGTCCCTAGACAACGAAATTCCCCTGAATGCTTCGAAATGCAGCCTATTGTCTATCAACAGCAAGTCTAGCAAAGAATATTATCTTGGTCGTACTGTTATTAAATCCGCCTCCTCCGAAAAAGATTTAGGTGTGATTATCCAATCAGACTTAGGAAACTCAATGCAATGTCAACTGGCTGCCTGCAAAGCTGAAAACAACTTGGGTCTCCTTAGAAGAGTCCTAGGTTCGTTTGACCCCAATATTGACTGCAAATTGATTTCAACGTACATTTGTCCTCTTGTTGAATATGCTATACCGGCATGGGATCCTTGGTTAAAAAAAGATATTCTGCTATTAGAAACTCCACAGCGCAGAGCGACAAAACTCGTCCTGGGACTATCTAATTATCCATACGAAATTAGACTTAAATTATTGAATTTGCATTAGGCTCAATACAGACAGAAACGAGGAGCACTAATATTCATTTGGACAGTGCTTAATCAAACAAATCATCCTGCTATCATTTGTTTCATATTTCCCATAACACACGTCTGAGAGGTCACCAATTGAAACTTTACCAACAGTATAGCAGGTTGAACTGCCGCAAATATGCATTTTCCGTTCGCAATGTGCAACTATGGAACAGTTTACCTACTCATGTGGTACAATCTGGAACCGTTGAAGTTTTCAAGAAATCACTAGATATCCAAATGGACCAGTATGTTTTTTATGTTTGACAATAATCTAACAATATTTTGATATTTTTTACCATCCGACCCGATGTACATTTTTGTGGGTCTTGTAAAGCATAGCTTTTTACCTGCATATAATCTATGAATAAATCTATGAATAAATGTGAAATTCGTTGGAAACTTTAGTGCACACGACTCGGTTTGTAGCAGCATGTTGTAGTGGATAAAGTCACAACGGCGTCCATCGAGCAAGTCCCCTCAAATCTAGAAATAGCATGCGGTTGGCATGATCATGAGTGGGCACGCAATCTGAGTGTTCGAATGGTTCAATTTGCCTTAAGCGTGTTTGCAAATAACAAATCATCCAAGCTGTGTTGCGGTGCCCACATCCTACTCACTTACACTCCACAAGTGGTTTCTGACTGTTTGCCGGTGTCGGTTGAAATCGGTAAAAGTATGTGTTAGGTGAACTTTGAAACAGTGGAAAAGTAATCAGCGAAGTTGTGCGTATAAGCCACTGTTCAACAGGGTTCATACACCGAGCAACGATGTTAAAATAAAAAATCACAGAGTGATTCTGTGTCAAGGACTAAGTCATTTTAAACGACTTTTATACGCTTACATAATGTATTGCTTAAATCCTTCACAGTTAGAACACAGAGAAATGTATAACAGATGTAGGAGTCGCCTCACTTGTTCATCATCAGTGATAGATTCCATAGAAATCTGTCTACAATCGAGCTACATTAATTGATTAGTTAAAACTTCGGTACTTAAAGCAATTTTCTCTATATCCTCTTTATGTTGCTCCGATTAAACTTTGTTTCCATGAGCGGCATAACCGCTTGTTTTTGAGTAACAACTGCACAATGATTTCAACTTATTTGATACCAGACATTTTTCACTACCTTAATTCAATGACACATTTTACCAATCGGTTAGGCCAGATTGCACATGATGGAGGCATAAACAATTACAGAGAAAGGTGGTATCGAAGCAAGGACGGTTTGGGCTCACTTTGTGTTGGGCTGAGGGTAAAACATCATAATACCGCCGAAACATACACGCTTTCCAAAACCTGATTTCTTGTTTGTTGGCGTCTTGCGAATGTCGAACTCCCATTCGTGATTAAATGTTTTTTTGTTTTCTGTTGGATATGATGTCGTCCCAAAACTTTAACACCAAGGCTGATTTAAGTGTATTTTCTGACAAAGTTTCTTTTATAAATTTGAAGCAGAATCAGGAAACTATCTCCATTTGGAACATAGCGATTTATCCACCAAAACGTGGTAGCATTTCGTAACCATTAAATTTGAAAATGCTTCTTATTTATATACACCAACGTGTCCATTAAATTTTGGCAATCACAAACAACTTTTCCTCATAAATCTCATATGATTGACATCAACATGTTAAACCTTCTATGACGCTGTATCGTTCTAAATGATTTCAAACAAACTATAATATACAAATAACTAAAATAATCACTGGACGCATGAAAAGTTACATTCTCTTTTTGAGCCTCGAGTTTTCAGCTGTCCACCAGCCTCAGGTGAAGATAGCAAAATTAGCTTCATTAACTTATCACATGTATTTTGTATGAATCACGTTCGTCGACCATTACAATGAAAATATCAAATTAAATCAGTGTATGATGCTGTTCATCGCCCACCCTCTATTGGATTTGATTTCATTCGAAATAAATGAAGCAAATTTAAACATACTTTTTCATAATCATTTGCATAAACACAAATTCAAAGGAACATGCGTGTATTAAGCAAGTATTAATGATATAGATCTAATATCCGATAAATGGCGCAAAATATGTTTGACGTTTAAACGTCCAAATATCCACGTTTCGCCTCAACATACTTCATGTCGCGATCCAGTTGACAAAGGGCGCACCAGCAGCATAGTGTACCCGCCACACAATCGGAGAACAAACTACCCTGAAATTTATAGAAACAATATAACTTGATATAAAGAAAAAAGTGAAAAAGTATTATGGGCATATTTCTATTGATCACTTTCCTTTGAGATTATATGATCGTTCGTTCTACGACTTCAATTGGGCACAGTTTAGAATGTATGTAGTGATCCACTTTCATTTTGTATCTTCCTATTTTGTACTTTCTGGCCTTGTATGGTTATTCGCTTTTTGGCATTGTGTGCTTTATTCGAGTGAATGCTTGTAAACACACCTCTTGACGGCGAATATAAATTCAAACTCTCGGGCTTTGACTTCTGCTGTGATTGCGAAGTTTGTGTGCGTTGCTCCGTGCGGGAATAGTTATTAAAGGTTTCTCCAACATTTTAGGACACTCTGCACCTTGGATTTCATCTCTTGGACTTTCCTGTTTGTATTTATCTCGCTATCGTTTAGCTTCATTGGATCTTTTGTTTGTCTATTGCTCTTTTGATCTTTTAAAGAGTTCATTCGATTTTGTTGTATTTTGTGTAGTGTAAACTTATGTTGGTCCACTACATGTATTGCAGGGTGTTATTTGATGATATAATATAACCAGATTACCAATACGTCGTACCGTGTAGAGATAAAAATTGGAAATTCATAAAATTACAGTCTTGCCCTTCGCAATTGAAATAAGTGAGACTTGAGATAAGTTATCCTCTACAAAGTATGCCACAATTTTTTCTTTCGTGATATTTTAAAAACAGTACTACATCGAGGAATCATGCAATAAAAACAAACATTAAAATTGTTATGAAAATTGGCTGTCGATAGCATAAAAATACTTTTTTCAAAATGAGCTATATAATCCGGATATCAAGTCTAAAATGTATGATTTTTTATTGGTTTTGTTAGTATTGAGTTAAGGTTAAGAAAATCGAGGAAAATCGTGGAAAAGGAGCTCTGTAGTTTTATGTAGAAAATTTATTTTACAATTTTCGCAATTATTTCGTGTGATGAAGGCAGTGAACTTTAGTTCCTATATTTTAAAAGTGGATAAAATGTTTTCAAATCTTGTCCGATTATGTTCAATAATCAAAGCTGTTGGTGAAATTCTACTCTAGATCCGTTTACCAATTTGAAAATCTATCCTTTTGATTTGGCCATATAAGGATCAACTGGTTCATTTTAATTTGGATACACGGCCTCGCAGACTGGTTCGATTGGATCTAATCTTCACTTATAAAATAATGAACTCAAGAATGCACCCTCTGAGGCATCTATTTCGCCTCCGGCCAAGCCATGCCACACGTACTCACCCACTGGCATTTTATATTCCACATTCTCACCAGATCTG
>JACCGJ010001504.1:12500-49778 GCA_013407085.1 Atriophallophorus winterbourni | reverse complement strand
AAACTGACGAACTGCCAGATTCATGAAAATCAGTTCGAAATTTTTTGCTGTGTTACTACTGAAATTCTGTCCAGCAGGAAAATACTCGAAATAGAAGTATGGCGAGAAATCTGTTCAGCTTGAAGTGAATAAATGTCGCTTTTATTTTGTACTGGTTTCTCGAATTAAACTTTCATCATTTTGTAAAATGTATGTTTGTAAATGTGCGTGAATTTGTACTAAATGCTGTGGTCGACTCTCGGTCACAAGCTGATATATGTGGTCAGCTAAATAAGCCGCTCAATTTTATTCAATTTTTCTAGGTGTTACGTTGGGACTCTATTAGCTGGAATAGTTGTGTTCAAACTTATCGGGAATGTATTTTGTATTTGTGGCGCATTAAATAGAATCAAATTATAATCTCCATCCATTTTTACTTGTTGGTCAAAAATATTTCAGAAATATTGAGCCGCGTTCTATGACATTTTAGAGATCAGAATATTATTACATTGATGATTGCTTAAACATTTATTTTTTCATTGCAGGCCGTTTGCATACGTGAAACCGAAAACGATTTTGTTAATGGTGTTTGAATTTTCCGATGCAAATATCAGATTCTTCAAACTAACGTTTCATGTGAAATAATGAAACAAACAATAGAAAGAGAAAACCCTTTCATTTTAAAAACAAACTGGCTATAACTGACATAGATGGCCACGAAGATATTTCATTTCATGCTATGAATTTAAATGAATATGGACGTAAACCTGGAAGATTTCTATAAGGAAATATTACTTTAGTTCCTGTCTAGACGTTTCTTTGTCTACCATTGGTGTTGCTCATTTGGCACGTCTTAGATGACATTTATGTCATCGGTTCATGCTTTGATGCTCTCAACACCTGGCAATTTTATTAAAACTTCGCAATCCTGTTAATAGACAGCCTGAATACAGAAACTATTGTTGATGTTATGAGTGACAGGAAATGTTTGTCATTTCATAAAGACATTTATCATGTATGCTCTAATGACATAGCTTGTGAACGTCAACTAGAACACGATTTTTATCTTTCAAAGTTCTAGAGTGATTTACCTGATATCTGGCTACCTGGCATCGGAACATGAGGACCGGTCAATATTTTGCCTTTTCGGCAAATTAAGCAGAGTAAGCATGCTCTGCTTCTTTAGTAAAAAAACGAGAAAATTATTTTAAAATGGTTGACGTTTAAATCGTATTAAATACATTACACTTCTCGCTGTGTTTTCGAATCTAATCGTTTCTGAGTTTTAGATTGCAGTTATCTTTGAAAGTCGTCTTTCGAATAAGGTTAGTAATTATGTACATTTTAACAGCGACATATCTTGACATCCATCTCCGAATAATATTTTTCTGATGTAAGCTACTAGGATGGGTATGCGTAAAGTTGGACGCATCAACTATTTCAATGATTTATTCTTAAGGGAAGAGAGTTTCACAAATATCGCTACAATTAAATTTTTTAAATGCAATGACTGTTAATAAGCTGGAACTTCATGAATTAAAGCAAACGTTGTCCGTTGGTGCAGAATTACCTCTTCATATACTCCGCAGGAATCACATTTTCTTTAACTGCTTCTCTCACGCACCTCTTTAATTTCAGCGAAATACCACCTTAATAAATAGCAGTGCTGTTTTCTCTAATTTACAAATGTGGCAGCCGTGCAGATCCGGAAAAAATACACCAGTAAAATTACTTCCGGAAAACTTTAAGTCTATGGAATGCATTGTGACCAGGCATATACGAGAACATCTAGAACTTTGAAATATTATGACTACCGCCCGATATGATTCTCGGACATGTTGATTCTTTCTATATGATCTTCTTACATATTTTAAAAATCGGGCCAAAGCACGATATGAAGGTGTTGTTGTACATGCTTGTTACATTGATATTTGTAAACAGTTCGATCGAGTCAATCGTTACGCTTTTTATGGTGCCGCCTTCAAATCGACCGTGCTAAAAATGTATTTTTCTACACATTTTACAATTTTCGGTCTCACCATGTACCAAGGATAAGGGACTATCTTACAGATTGACACATCCAAGTTCGTGTGGGCGCAACCCTTTAGAGAGGAATGAACACCCCGCGTAAAGTTACGTAAAGCTCTATGCTAGGCCTCCTATAGTTTTGGTGTATGAAGTTGATACAGTGGAAGATATTGGGTTCAAGTTGATACTGTTCGACAATAATATTAAAATATGGAAGCGTGTCAGTACGACTGTATGACATTGTGGCGTTATATTGTAGCGAGTAAGGGTGGGGAAAGAAGCCGAAATTGATTGCGTCAGGTCATATCAGTTTAACACGACAGTGGCACACATCGCAACGTGCGTGTCATCGGTCCAACATTAACCGCGTCCCCACCCGCGTTGACTACACTGGTGCAGTGACCCAACAAAGAACCCGTGGTGAACGGACAATTAGCCGTGGCCAATCCCATTTATCGATCGTGTAAAGAAAATGTGTGAATGGTCATGAACGAGGTGCCTGGCATTCCTGACGGAATTTTATTGTAGGGATGGTGAGTGTAAAGGTACGAAGTTCATTACTGATGAGCGCTAATCACGAGATTTCGATGTGCAGAATTCTACACTCTGACACAACACAAGTGCAAAAAGCACCGACGAGGTAAGTTTCACTTAACTATTGTAAAGTGGAAACGGCTACACTCTGGAATCGAAGGTCAGTCTTGATGTCTTGAGTGATTTCGCGACAAGAATTTGGCAAGGCGTTGGTAAAGGTTGAGCAATTTAGTGCTCTTCTGATAGCGACAGATTTCGCGAAGCGCGACAAATTCGAGCCTATTCGTGTGGTGCTTCTTCACACCACGAGTAACTGGTGTGGTTTTGCGTGCAGCCTTGGTTGCGAGTTATTTCCTTCGGGCTTTTCTCGCTAACTGATTTGCTTAGTGCGAGCCTTAGAGAGAATAACACCGGGAAGCCGATTGGTCTTTTGCGTACTAAATGCATTTGACCGATCGGATTCTCTTGTGTTGTGAGATTAGTGGGTGAAGGCAATTAGCGTTGGTTGACCTTGGAGATGATTCAAGACACAAACGATGTGCGTGTGTGCAACGCGGGGGGTTACGTGGTTATCGTTGGACCGAAATGTGATGTTTGCCACCGGCCGTGTTGACCTGAAATGACCTGACGCAATGATTCCCAGCCTGTCTCTCTACCCACACTCGCTACAATATGTGCGACTTACACCATTGGTCTCGGGCAAAAAAGATGCTATTTAGTCCTACAAAATCTGAAATGCTTGTGAATAGCACTTCCATGCACCAAACTTATCCACTTGGTGTGCAAGATCTAATCTGGACTACCCAGAAAAGAGATCTGAGTGTCTGGGTCTCGTATAACCTCAAGCCGAAACACCATTATCAAACAGTGTACAATAAACTATATATAACATGTAGAACATGAAAATTCATGCGATTGTGATGTACATCCATGGTCGACATCGATCGAAGGAGGCTTTACATGGAACAATCTACCAGATTATGTTGTAAACTCACCAAATCAGCAGATTTTCAAGAGAAGTCTTGATGCCTTTTTGACCCTAAACCCGTGCATCGAAGAAAACTATACACCTAAACACCATGCATCTACATTTGTCATCCCACAAATCGAAAACAATTTCTGCCATTTGGATTTTTACCTGATTCTTGAACTGCTGAGTAAGCAAACAAATCTCATTTTTGCTTGTTATATTATTCGTTGTTCCATATTATTCTGTGGTTTTTTGTAAAGCTATATGCTTTTTAGACCATTAAAATTGATATATATATATATATATATATATATAGGGTCTCATGTTGCAAGAATTTTCCTTTCCAAGAGCGAATATCGAAACTGAAGCTACAAGATCCTACACAACTTCGCATAATGGAGTGACCTTATGCTTTGAACTTATTTACATACTCTCAAACATTTATGAAATCCCGAGTATCTTACTACTTTTTTCTAACATAAAAATTTCTGAGTTCTCTCAAATGCATTCTATTATTAACTAATATTAATCGGTATAATTCGTTGTAGTTTTTTGCCAGAAATGTAAAACGTTATACCACAATATACAGTTGCTAAATAAAACGCTTTTGGTTGGGTTCAAACGGTATGAGATTTACTTCCCATATTGTTGTGCAACAGTTAGATATTCATGGAATCTACAGAAAAGGATCATTGGTGGATGCCTGACGGTTTCGCTCAGGTAAAAACCAAAGAAATGTGTGACCTGATTTTATCAAGTGCAAATGAACAGAGGCTTAAAATAGGCAATTAAAATTAGCATTACCAATGAAGTAATATCTTGCTTGATCGGATAATGGCCTTCAGTATAAGCTGAACATTTTCATTTAAGACCAGTTTATGTTTCTTGTAAAGCGACAACGTGTTTTATTGCGACCAGTTGCAATTTACTCAGTAAAACTAATTCACACATCCCTTTATTTTCCATGAGTGATCTAAGAACTTTAGTCTGCAACAAAATATTCATTTGCATGCTTTTCCGTCATTCACACCCCAATGTTTCGATGCGTCAGAGAACAAGATCGTCAATTTTTCAATCAACCGGTATTAAAGTAGCTTGCATGTAATCAGACTAGTTATTTTCATATGTGTTCGTCGTTTTATTCTCTTTGATTGGAATTCGGAACTGAAGCGATAGAAAAGAAAGAATTTTTAACTGCCAAAGTCCGTGAAAAACAGTAGACTTGAATGCTTCGCTGGAACTTTTGGAATGCGCGCAGACAGGCGAATACAGGTTCAGCTGAAACCTCGTGACAGCACAGACAGTGGAAAAACAAACTGATGTTTACTGTCTGAAAGATAACGATGGAACTGTAACCCTGTAGCTCTAAAATTTGAATAAGATAAACTGAAAAACTTATCTGGATGTCAAACAATAATTGCATCGCCTGTTTATATATAACAATAAAAATAAAGGTTACTGTTATGTACAATTAAACGAGACACTAATTTTCGTTTCGGCCAAATAATATTTGCTTGAAAAATTTCATGATTATAGAAACTCGCGAATTCATTTTTTGGCAGCCTGAAACTATAATAGGCTTCCATGGCATCTGATAAGCTTTAAACCGAATTTCTACTTTGCAAAATATCCTGAGCACATTATCGATTATTCTGCCGTGAGATTATATTTGTAGTATATCTTGTCGTGAACCTATGAATCATTTATTTGCAAACAAACCACAAGCGGGCCGGTTTACAATCGATTTGAACATTTTATCTTCACTAAGTAGCTACTTCATAGTGCTACCGGATTACACAGTCTTTATCCCGTTGTAGTGGAAAAGGTGTGCTAGTTCAGAAGATTACCGATCTCTTTAGCTTGGGGTCGTTTGACGTTTTAGGTTTCTAGGATTTTATACGGTCCATCGTGGTTCGGACATCTCAGCGTGTACGCAAGTTATATTTAACCATTTGGTAAACAAAGACTTGCAGTAGTGCTGCGCTCTACACTTAAGGCACAGTGATCAATTCTTTAGTGCGGATTATGCGAATTTATAGCTGAGAAAGCAATATGATTTTGTATCAGACACCTTTATATGTTGGTCTAATAATAAATGACAGCCGACGGATGTTGCAAGCAATCAGACATATTAATTCAACATGCCAGATTCCTGAATTTATGGTATAAAAACTTCAAGCTGTACATCGCCGTAAGTTATTCGTATAAGGACAAAAAATATATTAAAAAAATTGAGGAGTCGGGAAGATCAACAGTTATTGTAGTTATAAAAATGTCATGTACTGTCTCGGTATGATGGAAAAATATTAGCTTGGATCACTATAGTTTAAAGTTGTTTAATTAAGTTATATGAGCGGCTTGTAGGTTGGAATTACTAAGCATGAATATATCCAGTTTGTTCATGAAAATCCTTTCACTAGATGACAGTGCAACGTCTTACTTTAATGGAGTTCCATAAGAAATAAACGCGAAATCAAAAAAAGAAGCGACGATAGTTTTGGTGATAATGTGGTATATTCAATGGCAATGTGTGAGAGTATGTGGTATGGCTTGACCCGGAAGAAATAGATGCCTCAGAGGATATAGCTTTGAGTTCAGTATTTTTAAGTGATGATTAAATCCGATCGAATACTTCTGCGAGCCGGATTACCTAAATTAAGATGCATCAGTCGCTCCTCACATGACAGGTTGCAAAGACAGCCCACCATTCTATTTGGTCTGATATAAAATCTCTCGGGCAGCTTGATGTCGTTTTGTAGTCACGGTAAGATCAAAGCTTGTAAAAAAATGAGTAATTTTACATATCTGCAACATTTTGCACATTCTAAAGTTAAATAAAAGTTTATTCTTCTCTAAATAGCTGCTCAAAATATCTTAATCACTCTGCAAGCGCAAACATACAGTACTTGAGTTGATTCGCAGCCAAATTTAGCATTGTGTGCAAAAAAGAACCATCTTGGCTTCTGCATGTGTCCAGTAGGTCTTTGTCTCGAGTAGGTTAGTCAAGCAAGAAACAGACTTCCGACATCCATGTTGCTCTCTTGGCAACACGTTTAAGGTTACCAGTTGACTCACCATCCTAACTCAGACGATTCGCTCCATAACTTTTGAGATCAGTGAAACGAGTGTAACAATGCGGCAATTTGCTGGATCCAAACGAGTGCCAACATTGCAGATGGGCGTTATGATTCATACCTTCCAGTCAGCCGGTACAACACCCTCCCACAAGAGGAGATGAAACATGATTATACGGCCATTGCAATCGAACATTTTACGAAATTTGTAGTCTAGTTATTGGGGTGAATGATCTACTCGGTTATATAGTTGAGGCAGATTGAAGTCTCGCATAATCGGTAATTGGGATATGGAAGTATGATATATCCCCGCTTGTGATTAGGTTAAATCGAATTTCACACTGTTTTCTTTCGAATTGTTTAATATAATCCAGAGAGAATTGCCTAAAGTCCAATTTTACGGTTCTGGGTACTGAGATTAAGTTGCTTGCCACAGCTATAGCAATGTCTAAATTATATTGTGACAGTGGCTGAAAGAATACTACAAAAATATATGCTATTGCACAATCCGTCTTCAACTACACAAATAAAGTTTAATGTAAACAAAGTTATACTTGAATTATGATGTAGGTTTAGTATAATTTGGATGTCTACATTCCTGTAAAATATCAGGATGTAAATCGCATGTGATGAAACCTGGTATTCTATGAGCTGTGTATTTGTAAATTCGTTTACCGTGCAACAGTTAGCTTTCCCTATACCATACAAGTACTTCTCATGGATATCGTTCTCTTACCTTTCATGAATTTCTGCTTTTTAAACGTACTACTGTTCAACAATGCCAGAATTTCAGGATATGAAACGCGATATTGCATAGCCAAAACAAGGTGAAACAATTTGGATTGCGCCTATCCTACGATTACAATTATTTGGTATTCAATGAACAGAAAAAGCGCTGACAGTAATTCCACACAATTTCTTGGTATAGCTTAAAGCACATTGTGTGATGTTGGAAGCCAGAATACCTACCCAGGCTTCGGGTCGCCCATGAGACGATCAACAGTGCCTTCGATGTCCAAACACAATAAAGTTAAACTTTTGAATGTCGAGTGTGAGGCTAGCTTCATGTCTGTTGTATATTTTTCCTATATTACGCATGAAGACGAGCATCATTCATTACCAAAAGTGCATGTAAAACCACTGCTACTTAAACTTTATCCAACCAACAGCGGAGTTAAAAATAAATTCATATTTTTTTAATCAGGCGATCAAATGTCAGTAATTGACTAGACCTACTGATGTTACTCACATATCCTGCGTTTACCGGGAATGTGCTACAAAATTTAAGGACTTTTAATCTACATAGACTGAAATAGAATTACATCATGTAGTTTACTTTTCTCAAATTGAAGCGGTTTTAAATATAAAGTGCGGGTTCTTCTTTAACGTAAAACTTGGCTTATTTATGTCGAAATCATCTTGCAATTGTACTAAAAGTTTAACATAAAAACTCACGAAAATGCGTTCTCGACCTCGGTGGAACGCACGCAACACCATCACTGAAGCCGGATTAATGACTCCGGTGCAAGCGCACTCGTTGTAGCGTTGATACATGTGACACAGATAGCACGGCGTGCAGAAGGTGACAAGGGCACCTAAATGAGGGAGATCAAAGATAGGTCCATTATCTTTACGATTACAAACAGACTGCATGCTATTGGCACAACCTACAATGATGTTACCATGATAAAAGTTTAATCAAATTCACGTATTGTGACAAAAGGAACGATTACATCTACATTTAATGTTAAACATTTCTTTCGAAGACAGATGAGAAATAGCATTGAAGCGCTATGTGATCGTCCTCATTAACTCCACGCAACTCATCATTCTGTATTTTTTCGTGGTTTTACTTTTTATGTGATAACAATCTCTCATTTGTGAATTTTGAGCACGTTCGCCGTGTGATCGACTCAGCGCTACTATCTTGACGGATAATTCTAACCGATTGCAACAAGATATTCACAAATGGCAAGCATTATCCGAGACTCGTTTGATGCATAAAATATTGCTTTGTAGAACGTCTTCAGCTCAAAATCATCAATTTTATTTGCATCAAGATACCACAGCAGAAAAACTTCGTACTGAACAAACACAGACAACATCCCCTATTTGATAATATATGTATAATTTCCACGATTATTTATATTCGTATCACGTAAACATTGAGTTGATGGATTTTATTGTTTTTTTTATTACTCAACGTTGTCACAAGCTGAAATTTAGAATATTATTCCAATAAAAGCTTCATTCTCTTCATCTGACACACGGTATTTAAACCAACTGTGTGTTAGGAGGGCACCCTCTGTCGTATAGACAGTGAACGAACTATCGATTAATCGACCAATCAAGATCGATTGTGAGTTCCAATTGTGATTTTTATTCACTGTGATATTCACACATTTGCTCAATTGTGATACTCTTTGCATTCGGTGAATACACGAGTTCAGTGACGGTTGCGTTCTCTCTGACCACACGGGCTGGGCCAACAGTAGTGCAGTACAGACATAGCAACTTGGCGACGGGGAGAAAATAACCCAGCAATTCGAAATGGCAATCACAGCAGAAGAAGTAAAATCAATACCTCAGCAACAGCAACGCCAATTCGAAGAAGCTCAAGCCCGTTTGATGCAGAGACTTTTGAAAAATCTGAGTGTTATTTATCAAGACAAGAAGACTGACGTACAAAACCCAGTGGTGGATGCAATCATCAACAGCATCCCCAAATTCAATTACGACCCAGAAAGCGGTCTCACCTTCGAATCTCGGTTCAAGAGATTCAAATATATTTTACAATCAATTTTCAAAGAAATTTCTGGCGAACAGTCTTTTTTATTTAACAGACGATATAACTGCATGAAATTGATCAAGCAGGATTGCGATGAATTTGTAACTTATGCAGGAAAAGTATGTGGTCTGCAATCAGAGAAGGATCAAGAGATTCGCACAAGACTACCGTCACTACTCGATCAAAATTTGAAAATCAACATGACGTCAACAACCGAATGCCAGAGGCTACTAAATTTGAAGCGTGACACTGCGCTGGTCGAGCAAAACCCACGCCAGAATGAGCCAGTGGTGTTAGCCGTCAAGCACCAAAGTAGCCAACAGAATGACCATTGTGTCGATCAAGACACCAAGCTCCCATCCCAGTTCTGTCAATGTGATGAATGGCATTTTGCGCGTTATTGCCCATTCAAAAAGCACCGATGCCAGAAGTGCAACAGAAAGGGGCATAACGAAAACTACTGCCGCACAAACTATTTTAAGAGATCAGTGTTCAATGATCTCTATCCTGTCTTCGCCAACTTCAAGACGCCAGAAGATGGAAATTCAGCGGAAGAGCCGCCTCAAATTAATTCCGCGGAATGCAAACCAAGAAGGTGGGCTGATCGAAGACGTATTCTAGTAACCCGCCTGCAAGTGAATCCGAAAATGAAGTCATACGACAACCAAGCTTAAAGGGGGAGGTGTTAGGAGGGCACCCTCTGTCGTATAGACAGTGAACGAACTATCGATTAATCGACCAATCAAGATCGATGGTGAGTTCCAATTGTGATTTTTATTCACTGTGATATTCACACATTTGCTCAATTGTGATACTCTTTGCATTCGGTAAATAGACGAGTTGAGTGACGGTTGCGTTCTCTCTGACCGCACGGGCTGGGCAAACAGTAGTACAGCACAGATATAACACTGTGTTTTGTGACTCATTTACCAGAACTGTAAAAAAAAATTTCTGCACAAGATACAACGTGATGCATATGTGTTTAGAACATGGATAGAATAAGTTCATGTAGAACATAAAAGCTCATTTGCATGCATCTCCATCACACACACACACACCACGACCGGTTTCGTGCTGTTTGCACTCATCAGGTATGGGCAGTAGGATCGTGATCCGTATGCGCTTGGATCAGTGGAAGAATGGTAAAGAAGTTGTGCTTGTATGCCACTGTTGGGCAAGGTTGGTACGACCAACCTGTTCAATCAGATGAGCCCCCACTCATGTAGACTGGGTTTAAACCCATGACCATGAATATAAAAGCTCATTTGCATGCATCTCCATCACACACATATTTGATGAGTTCAAGCAGCCCGAAACCAATTGTGGGGTGTGTTTGATGGAAATGCATGTAAATGAGAATTCTTATTTCGTGTTCTTTCATTGGCTGGACTAGTAGCAACCTGCTCTGTTCAACACGACGATACGAATGATAATTTTGGTTATGTTACATGGAAATTCAAACACATCTGAAAAAACACTCTCTCGATACTGAAAGAGAAGCAAATTCGTAAAAATTCGTTACTTAGTTGCTATCAAATTTAAATGTTTTGATTAAATAATTATAAAATTCTACTGGGCGGGTGATCTCGTTGTAAAAGCTAATCGTAATAATAATCATTCGATATATTGTGAAAATTCATAATTCATAAACTGTTTGTAATCTGATGGGTAATGCCACTTTATTTTATCAAAATGTTCGAAATGTGTCGTAGAGCACACTTACAAGATTTCCAATCCTCACTGCAGCCAAACAAGCCGTCGTTCCAATCGCGAAACGCAGCTTGCTTTGGTTGGCTTGTCGTCACTGGGGTTCCTTGACTCTCCACGAAATACTGCGACATTGGAATAATGCACGTGGAACATAGGCCGTGGTTTTATATAGTGCCGTTGTGCCAGTGTCATGTTCAACGAGAAATCAGGTCGTCCAATATGGAGCACAATTGCGCACTTACGGTAACCATGACATTGGCGAGTCATTTCGAACATGCTCAACCAACTAGTTGGAGCGCTGGTTTCCAGACGCCATTAAGCTGATTTCGCTCAAAAAGGTTGTTTTCTGCGTGGATCGGATTTGTTTCGTGGTTGTGTGAATTTCGATTGATTTTGCGTTCCTGTCCATGTTCCACGATGCAATAGAGCGCTTTGTTTAAAGGCAATAAATGATAGGTTTCAACCATATACATACCACAAAATTGAATGCAGCGCCTTTCAACTATGAGATGCTTGGTAACTGAGGAAATAGTTTGATATAAAACGTACTTCCAGCATTTGACTTCGTTTATATATCGGCGCGATACGACAGTCATCGTGTAGCACTTTAGTACTTTGTTTATTTCGAATATTACCTTTCTGATAACTCGAACTCTTTTCTCATCGTCTATAAATATGTGGACACGGAACTATGCTTGTGGATTGTATCGACAAAATGGCTTATCTCGTCCATTGGAATGAATGTGATAGTGCTAGGATTATTGGCGCAAAACACTTCGATTGACCTTTAAAAAAACTGTTTACCATTGTCAGAAAACATCGTTCTAGTGAAGCAATATTGGTTATAAGATATTTTAGCACATTGCTCGTTGTCGTAGTGGTGGGTGAGGTCTTATGAATGAGAGTCGCAGATGACAAGATACACCGGGAAATCGATCGGATTTAGGTGAACTTGTTCCCAGGGTTGGCTTTTGGTCGACCGAGGAATGTTGGTTGTTGTGAAGGAGATTTGATCGCTGGTTAACTACCAAAGCAGCTACGGACCGAGTTTTTGATATCTGCATTATTGCCGTGGTGAGAACATGAAAGATCTCGCAACAGTTTTCAGGCGTTTGATTTACCGGTTTTTTAGAATGCAGTTGGCTGAGTACTAGGAAACGAAGAGTAAAGAGGATTATGACTCAATTGAAAACGCGAGGCAGACAACAACAATTGCAATTGACTTACCTCGCCTCTTGGGGGCCAATAATTGGCCCACCTGAAAGTGTTAGGCCAACGCATGCGAGTGTATTGCAGAGCTTTCCTGGAGACAATTGTGTTTATCTACCACCGCTGTGACCGTCAGCACTTTGATGACACTTGATCGATGCAAGCTAATCGGTTTTTCAGTAGTGCTGACAATTGAAACATGTTCATTTTTTTATCTTCTCCCTTTATATACCTAGGATCAGACCATCTGTTCGGCCGGAGGTTTTTCGTCGACTGCATTTCCTGTTGACGCAATATTTGAGTGTCAACTCGAAGATAGAGTGATCTGATACGTGGTTTTCGCTGTTATTTCAATCTACCTAGAGATGTTGGCTTGTGATTGCTAGGTAGTGGAACAGTAGAATTCGTCCCGATGCCATTTTTACGACCGAGCTGTCGGCATTGCTTTGACAATATATTTTATGTGGGCTTTACCTGTAAAATTGCCTTGCTACAAAATGAAATCTGTGCGAAGTTGGCTTAGACACTAGAGAGGATCGTATGGACTCTGATAAAGAGTATGGCTTGACTGAAACAATCAAATAAGAATCGATTCGATTGATAGACAGCGTATATGTCAGCGAAGACATGTTCGTTCGGTTGTTCTATTCATATTCATAGATTTATTCATAGATGATATGCGCGTAAAAAATTTATGGCTTACAAGACCAACAAAAATGTACATTGGATCGGATGTTAAAACAATTATCAAAACAATATTGTTAAAGACAAAGAAAACATACTGGTTCATATGGGCATCCATTGATTCTTTAAAAGCTTCCAAAACCTGTACCACAATTGCACAGGGCGAACGGAAAATACCCATTTGCGGAAGTTCAACCTGCTATGCTGTTGGTAAATTTTAGACGAGTGACCACGCAGATGTGTACTGTGAGAAAAATGTAGCATATGTCTGTATGGATGGTTTATTTGATTAAGCACTGTCCAAATGAAGATTAGTGCTCCTCTTTGTCGGCGGTATTGCCTTAAATTCAATTTCAATCTTCTAGGACGCATTTCGTATGGAAAATTAGAAAGTCCATGAACGAGCTATGGAGTTTACAGAAACTGTTTATCTGTTTTCAACCAAGGATGGCGGTAGAGCATATTCGATATGGGTGTGGATGTAGGTTGAAATCAATTGGCAGATTATATTGGCGTCAAAGGAACCTAGGGCTCTTATGATGAGCTTTGCTGGCAACTAGTCGACATTGCATAGAGTTTCCTAAGTCAGAATGAATAATCACGCATAAAACTTTTTCCGGGAAGGCGGGTTAAATAACAATTCGACCTATGTAATGTTCTTTGTTCAACTTGCTGCTTTCTAAGGGCCAGGCATAATTTATCTTAAGATCTCTAGGTTCTTTATGTCGGCTGTGGTTTTTCTTGCGCCAAAGCTTCGCGCTATTTGCAAAAATAAGTACTGGTGAATGTACTTCAGTAGGTAGGTCATTTATGTATATCTGAAACAAAATCGCTTCGAGGACGGGTCCTTGTGGGACACCAAAAGCAATTTGAATTTATTCGGATTGCTCAGTTTTGATTCGCACGTACATCTCACGAGATATTAGCCGTTCTTTGATCCATGCGCCGAGTTTACCATCTACTCCTTATGTAAGGAGTTCCGGCAAGAGCAGTTCGTGATTGACACCGTTAAATGCTTTTGAGAAATTAATATATTACTTCCCCTGAATGACCAGCATCCCGTAGCTCAGACCAGGCTTCTGTTGCTAACAGCAAGTCTGTCAGGTAAGATCGTTTTCCCTGATTCCATGCTGTGCTTCAGCGATTAAGTTATTGATCTCAAGGTGATTATGCAAGTCCTCAGCTATGATGTATTCCATTACTTTCAATAGAACGGGTAATAATGCTTTTGACGAAAGTTTAACGGAGTTTTCCTTTCACCGCCCTTGTAGATCAAACTAATCAGGGCAGTTTTCCATGTTTCAGGCACGAAGCTCTGTTCGAACATTATGTTGAACACGTCAGTTGTCTGTATTTCCAAAAGGTTGGAGCTTACTAGAGTGGAATCTTGCTGCATAATAATCAGCAATCGCTGCTGATGCTCGGGTTGTCATTGTTCATTGTCATAGTTCTTGGTCAAATCCTTGTAGCCACCTGTGAACATCAGTGAAACGTGGTGATGTCAGACTGATAATGAAAACTAAACATTTTAACTGATCATCTGTTTAAAACTGGAGTTTAAAACGTTCACATTCCCGATGAATCATAGAATATGTTGATTTGTCTATTTTTAAGTTTAAGCAGCGGTATCGAATGTTGAATAGCAATGTAACAACGAGAGCAAAGTCACTTCAAATTTACGTTCCCGTGGATTGTGTGAAAGGATTTAATTACAGTGTATATCTAACTCTGCAGCACACATTTTGCGTTGCAGTCTAGTAACCTCTGCGCTATGTTCTATATCCCTGAGAGTGACATGAAATGATATCCCTAAGTGTCGAAAGGAAAATCGTTGATAGTTGCTGCCAGACTATCGACCAAGTGCGGTTTGCAAGCATTTGAAAATCAACTTTAAATATACATGTTGGATGATGATCTAAGGATATCTTTCAGCTGAGTAATTCGATTGGAGTGTACATACGCGCCTTAGAAGTAACGGCATCAAGCTTTCTAGAGTGTGTGCGTGTGTGTGTGTGGTTCTGCATGACGGTACATGAGGGATGATGTTGTAAATTTTCTCCTTATAAATGCCGTTGCAAATCTTATGCAAGTTAAGTTGCTCGATGATAAACCTTACCGAAACGGAACACGTCCTTCAGTAAAACGTTCTTTGAGCCTGCAGAGCAGACTTTATTGCTGTCTTGAAACTCGTAGTTTAGATTAGCTTAACATCAGAAATATTTCTAACAGTTTGAGCACAATACTTAGAGCAATAGAAGTTCGTCCAAATGACTAATTAAAATACTGCTTGCCTATATTCCATTACGTCACTCTCAGATTTATAAAGTTTCCTGAAAGGCGTTGTTTTCAAAGTTCTAGCAGTTATTAAAACAACATTTTGGTCCAAGAATATCATGTTTTCAGATCAATTGACAGTATTTCGGGCATTTTTTTCTATAAATGAGCTCAATCTAGCACACACCATAACAGGAAATGTGTTTCAGCTGCATGGTTACCCTGGATTTCGTTGAAAAATTATTATTACGGACAATCTGATTATTTTCATTTCTGCTCTTGTTCAAATCGTCAAAGTTGAAAGCAAATTGAACCGATTGGAAGCACGTGATGAACAAAAATTAAGTTGAAAACGTAACTGATAGCCCCTATTGTGGCTGAGTGTTAGGGACCTGAATTTAAACAACACAAAGCCGCTAGTGACATGTGGATGTGTGATGTAAAACATGCATAAACGGATATTTCGTTTAAGCCTATGGGTTTATCCCCATTGTCAAGTGTTCACGTATGAGCGAACAGTTTGTTCTAGCCGGTCTGGTTTCAATATTCAGGAGAATTTCACAGCTGTTTCAAGGCACGTGTATCTTGATCCTATTCTATTCTGCAAAAATCGGCAGGTTTAGAAAACAATATTTTTAATTTGCTCGTTCTTTATGTTAAGAAATCTTTCTGTCTGTTTCAAGACGTAGCAAGTAGATATTGATAGTTCATGGTCAGACGAATAGGATTTATGTCTTCAGTGTTTAAGTAAGATTTGACACAAGTGAAACAAAAGTTTTCGCCTGTATTCTTCTGGTAACAACGATCATGTATGGATTTGAAAAATCCGTTTATTGTGAAGAATGTTTTAGATCTTTCAGATTTATTAGCATCGTCGTCAATTGTTGGTTGTTGCAACTTTTGTTAGTTACGTTAAGAAACATCGCAGAACACGTTCGATGAAAGTTTAGTTGAAACACACACACGTCCGTTCAGAATTCGCTTTTCTTGCTTTTCCATAAAAGGGATTGTGTCGTGATAAAATCGTCGGATTACGATCATGCAACGAAACGTCTAAAACAGAATTTACCTTTTTTAGAAGGTTCATATTACGAAGTACGATGTTCAAACACAGAATCACATAGTGATACTTGGTCAAGCACTCAAGGCGCTCACAGAGACCTAGAGGATGTGAGCAACATTTTACATTGTTCACCCATTACAGCCTCGATCGCTTGATTCTGTGTTTGAACATCGTGGTTCGTTGTACGCACCCTATCAATCAGTGGCATTCAAGTATAACTTAAGTTGCCAACTTTCCACTGTTGCGAGGCTCCCTGAACCTAATTTTACTGTCTCCACCTGATGACGGCAAACAGCCACAAACCGGTTTTGGTTTGTAAGTGCGGGGGATGTGAGCAATATATTGCATTGGTTATTCATGAGAGCTTCGATCGCTTAACAATGAATCACTATGTGATTCTGTGTTCGAACATCATGGTTCGTTGTACATGTGCATTCAAGTATAACTTTGCTTACCACGTTTCCGCTGTTACAATGATCACTGAAGCTAATCTCACTGTCTCCACATGATGACGGCAAACAGCCAGAAACAGGTTGTGATGTGTAAGTGTGGTGGATGTGAGCAGCATATTACAGAATTTATATTATTTTTCAAACCCCGTCATGCATATCCCACGACGGGGTTAATTCTGATTGGCGCGCTATTTGAGTCTGATTTTAGAAGACACCGCGAAGCCAAGCGTGCAATTGAAAAGCAGCTGTTACTTCCGCTAACTCGAGTCGAAGTATCATGTTCGGTATGGGCATGAGTTTTGTGTTTGTTACAGTGGACAAAACGGATGTAACGTTTAGGTATGTGTGCATTATTGCTACAATGTTACGTCGAAGAAAATGCTTGTTGTCTGGAAAACCTACCAAGACCCTACGTATTGATCGATTGGAATTTGAGTTGCTATTTGTAAATAGCACGCTCTCAATTTTTAGAAAATTAAATTTTGATTGGAGATCGGAAATAGATATAAAAAATGTATACACCTCTTGATGACGGTGGCAATCAGAGATTCAATCCAACCAGGGTGCAAGTTACTCATTTGTATCGATGTTGATCTCACTTGAAGTTAACAGTCTTTCGTTGAAAAAATCTCGGTAAATTAAAAACAAATACATTCTATCTCTGATTCAGTTTTCTTCTCGCTGCACTGTCTAAATCTTTTTCAGAACAAGGGTGAGTATCAGAAGCTTGAACACATTAAGGAATCACTTATTTTATAAACTTTCAATTGGCTTCGCTGCTATACATTTTGCAAACATCTTAGAAGTGTTAATATAGGCAGTATCGTGTGCATTCAAGTGATATTCATGACGGTGAAAGCGTCGAGATCAGTTTATAAATAGAATTGTAAGGTTCGCCTCGAAGATATCGTAGAAAAGCTTGGAATATATTATTTTGAATGAATGCGACCTAACGGTATTTTCAACGTTGGTCCTGAAAGTTTGAAGTGTTGATATTGTTAGACAAGAGGTAACTTAAGAGCTACATGAATGAAAATATTAGTCAACGCTTCTATAGATTAGTAGCTGTCTAAGTCCCTCCCTTGCACCTTCTTCTAGGTTTTTGTTTTATTGTTTTATTTCAGTTACTCTTTGATTAAATGCAACCAGTTTAATGCTGTCCGTAATGATTAGCGTAATATGAAACTGGCCTCGTGATATTATTTTACATATTAACTTCATGCCTTGAGGTTTATCATTGAAGAGTTCAAACAACGATAAAGCACGTTATATATTTCGTGATGAAGACGAAAATACACATATTTGGTTTCTGTATGAGATTCACCGCACACACTTGCTTATTGTGTGCCTATGTGGTCGAAAACAACTTGGTGTGTCAATAAATATTGGTGCTCACATCCCCATCCCTTGCACACCACCACACCAAGAATCACTTTGTGGTTCTTTTTAAGAACGCTATCTAACAGTGGCATACAAGTATACCTTTGTTTACTTGGTGTGTCCGTTTTGATCAACAGAGGTTTTGATGTTCATCATGTTGACGTTACCTCTGAATCTTTAAAAATGTTTCAATGGGTTTACTGGTTTGTTGTAAAAATTAAAGATTACTTTTATACATTCAGATAGACCCTTTCTTATTAAAATCTAGGAATCCCATTTCAACTAACACAATAACTGAGCTCATTAATAATGATAATGATCGTCAAGTTAAGTGACGACGAAAGCATTTTACAATACAGGACAGTGAAAGCTTTAATGAAGCTGTCATATTCATGTCGCTCGACTCGTTCACAACGCTTGATTAAATGCGTCTTCGATTCCAGGTGTGAGCACCTCATTCACGTGTCTATGCCTAATCTTCTAGTGGTTCATAGGCTTGTCAAGTCGCAACCTCCCGATTTTGTTAAGTTTTCAAAGCGTCGTGTTGTGCGCCAGTTAAACACTCGGTACTTGATACCGTTTTAATGCTGAACATGGCGAGGATCAACTACAAATCAAAGATAGCAAACAATAGGTTTCAAATTTTATGATCTTTAAATACTGGCAAAGAAATAAAACGCCACCCGAATTTCTATTCTAAAGTATATTCTTGGGTTACTCTGCGTTCATTTGTGTTCACAGTTTTTAAACCAAATAACTGCACATTAAAAGATTTTGTGACCGCTTATGAAGTCATTAACATGATATTATATTTGACAGCAACCAGGTAGAGCTGTTTTGGATTGGTGTAGAGGTGCTGATCCAGAGATTTGGCTATTCAGTAATGAGTGGTTGATACAAGCAGGACTAATGAAATTCCTTGACAGCGCCTAGAATTTAGTACGCAGTTCATTCATCCTATAACTAAAACCTCATTCAAAGCATAACCAAATACAGAGGGCTGTTAAAACCATTCCCGTTACAAGAATCGGCAGTAGTTTGTGTTTATCCTCGTCAGCCGCGACAATATGAACAGTGTACTGCTCAAAAAATCATGCCAAATAACAGTCTGTGATACAGTTGATTCAATACTCTCGAAATCGAGGCTGTGATTTCCTTTTATTCCTCCAGACTATATAGAATATGAATAGTAGACAACCGTCTAATGAATGAAGTTCTATTTAAGCATACTTCATGGCTAAGCTCAACAACGCATCTAACAGGCTTAGCTTTCTTGAAATTTACTAAAAGTGAGATACATCGAAATGCGTTTATCAAAATATGGTCCTAGTAAACCACAGTTGAGCGACTGGTTTGACGCCGATGCCTCTTTGACGACTTTCATGCTCAATGAAAGTTTTTCGGTGTATACGTATCTCATAGATTGGTGAAGAACAAAGTTTAGGAGACAACCATGTGATGCGTACATGACTACTGTAACGGAAGTTGTGTCGATATTCGAAGCGTTGCTGGTATATTTTGTTCTCGAGGCAAGTGTTGGAAAAACCATATGATCAATCTAGCTTGAGAAAGCTGATATTGTGATCATTACTGTCAATGTGGTTGTTGATAAAACGCAATGACGGAGTTATTTTGTCGCCCATTACTTTCAAGTCCATGAAGTTAGATATTTAACCGCCTAACTCTGAAGCTGGTGACTATTTAACAACGTTAGATCATCTCGATACTGCGACTATTGCGTTGAACAACTTCATGCAATGACTGTTTACTCAGAGATAAGTTGTCGAACACCACCAGAGCTTACCAATAGTTTTCAAATAGTCATGAATACAGTCTAAATTCTGATTAATCATTTGATACTGATGACTAAACCAGAAAAAACTTGATACCTAAATTATTAAGCTTTGCTAAAGTGTAGTGCCCAATTTTTCTTTGAAACATTTTTTGAATGATTTCGTTTAGCTACATTATCATAACTCTTGAGAACTGGACTCAAGCCGTGGATAATGGATACAATACCCATGGTCGTTACTTAGATATGTCTGAAGCTTTTGACCGTGTTAACCACAGCATACTGCTACAAAAATTTGGAGCTCCTCGGGGTGCGTGGCAGATTAATGGACTCCATACAGGATTACTTGACTAGTAGAGTCATCAGAGTTAGAGTTGATGGGCCACTATCCAGCCCAGTAGAAGTAACAAGTGAAGTACCCCAAGGTTCAGTAGAAGTTAAAAGTGGCGAAACTTAAGGCTCAGTCTTCTAGCCAATACTCTTCCTGTTGTACGCGAAAGATATACCTGAAATAGTACGCAGCAAAATCATTTTAGTTGCGGATGACATCAGTCTGGACTAGCGTACACACCATAAAAGATTGCTATAATCTACAATAAGATCTCGAAGCACTTCATACGTGGTCCTTGCGAAACTGCCTACCATTAAACATCCATAAATGTAAATTGTTAAACGTCGGCAAATCCTTCGAATTCACATATTTTCTGGTATCTCAGCAACTTTCATGGGTTATTGAAGAGAAAGACCTGGGTGTGTTGATTAGCAGTAACTTGAGGTCTTAACGGCAGTGTTCTGTGGTATACAAAAATTCCTGCCAAAGCTTAGCACTGCTCAGAAGGATTTTCGGTAGTTTCACAAAGCAGATACTCCCACGGATAACAACACCTATATCAGGCCAACAATGGAGTATGCTGTTCAAGCATGGTCCCCGTGGTTACTAAAGCACATAACCTTGCTTCAACGCGTATACCACCGGACTATATAACAGGCCATACAAGGAGAGGATTGCAACTCTGAACCTGTTTGACTTTTCGTACCGTCGTCTCAGGGGTGACTTGATCCTGCTGTTCATTCTGCATACAGTGGATCCCCCACTTGAACACCTGTTTCATTGTCAAGAAACACGTGGTAGCAGATCTCATGGCTATAAGTTAATTATTCCACACTCTAGATCAAATTGTCGAAGGTTATTCTTTGCTGTCGAGTTTGTTTTATGTGGAACACTCTGCCCCCACATATCATTGGTGCATCAATCCTGAACATGTTCAAGGCTGAACTTGGCAAGTATATGTTGGCCAAATCCAACCTCTCACCTGAATGCATAAGATGATTTTCCGTATTGACAAAACAACTTTGTTGTTTTTATGCATTGTCCATCTTTTTAATCGATGGTTACTGTAAAGTATTTGCTTTTTGGACCATTGAAACTTTGAATGACTTTGAACTTTGAATTAAATATTGAGGTAAATAAACTTAATTATTTAATATGTTAAGCGCGTTAAAATGCTGCCACTTAATCGTAAATGTTCTACCAGCATATCATTTAAATGTTGCGGACAGATGGACAATACCGATCGACATTTTTAAGCACGTTTCCATCGATCCACGTGAATAAGTTCATCCTTGCGTGCTTTTGCACGTGTGTATGTGTGTGCTTATATGCTTGAAAATATGCCGCACCCTATGAATATATTGACCGCTGCAAAATCAAACCTATAAGCTAAAACCATTTGTTTAGCGTAATCCATTTAGTGAAAACTTTGTGTCACATAGGTGTGTTGACATCCACGTAATGGATCCCAATTTACTGGTTGAAAATGGCGATTGTGTGGAACGAATTGAGCCACGTCCCAGTAAACAGGGAATTATCACACAACAACCTCGCGCTGAGCCGTTCAAGCAATGGCAAGACGATCTATTTGGATGTTCAAACGATATACGGTCATGTAAGTACAGTCTTTGCAACTGTTTAACGGGTGATACAACTGTTAGATAATTAATTGATGAGCTAGTGCCTCATTTTACGTTGAACTTTTATACGGCCATGAAAAACATGATTCTTTTTAAACACGCTTGAAACATAGTTGAGAATATAGCGTTAATAGTCACCACTGAATATTCGGCATAGTAAAAGAACCCGAGGTATTGTACACTTTAATCTCAATTTAATGTGGTGTTTGAGTGATTGAGAATTTACGACGCTATCGATTTTGATGGAATTAAACTCAACGGTTATTTTTGCTGGAGGAAATTGCTGGCCCCTAAACATTTTCTGTGCACAGCTGCTTTTAACTTTTCGAAATTTTATCGCGGTTGAACTTATGAGTTTTCCTCTTAAATTACAAAAAGGATGCCTTAGCTAGTTACCTATATGAAATATTATATGTGGTTTCCTTGTGAGCATTCATTTCTTCTCTATAAGATTTAAAGTTGACGTTTGCTCACTTGTTAAGTGTGTGGGTATTTTGTTAATATGTTGCATGAGATGACGTGAATGCTCGAGCACCACATGGTGTTCAATTATTTCGTCTAAAATTTCTGTCAATCAATCCTCTTCTGTCAATCAATCCTCTTCTGTCAATCAATCCTCTTTTGCATGCGTAAGTGAGATGGATGTGAGCTCTATAATATGTTGGTCTCTTGGGTGTTTTGTTCTATTTATTATTTTGTGAACTCTGATAATATTTGCGATGCCTATTTGATCAAGACCACTTAATTAACGGGGATAAAAATCGGTTAACTAAAATGGGTATACATGCATGGATGATGAGCGACCAATGAACAGTTGGATAATATTGCTCATCCTTTTACATTATTGTAAACCAATAGCCGAGTAAGCTTTTTGTCAAGGTTTCCGGGGATTAGTCGTATCACGTTACATACTTCATGCAGACAGCTAATAACGTGTCTTGCAGATTCTGGCATGCAGGTGGAAAAGACAACAATTCTAGAATTTCCTATGCTGAATTTATATTTCACAATTAAATTTTCGAAATCGATAGAATGCAAAGAACTGTTCGTATTGACTCTAGCCAGTGTAGATTTTCTTAAGCAAAGCACACTACACATATAAAGTGCAACTGGTACGAAAATAATACCATCTCACTGCCGCAACGATAATTAATTATCTTTGACAGATTTCACGTTGTGCTGGGCAAACTGGCCGATTGATCTTGTCTTTGTCTACACGAATTGACACCACTTGGTTTCAATAGTCTGTTTAGTGATACGACTAACTGTAGGTGCTGTTTGAAGTGGTACTAAATCACGTTCCCTGATGTGTATAATAGCCTTGCTCCCGTGAAGCTTGACAGATTGAAATCAAGATAAATCTATTTTTCAGAAATTCGTCACACTGACATCTTATTTGTAGTTGGCAAAGCGGCGGCAGTATTTGAAAAGCGTTTAGCACATTGTTTTCGTTTACAATTTAATAGGTGTGTAGATTTGATCACAACATTCTGTTACAAATATTGATGATAGTTGTTGTGTTTGTGTTTGTGCTTACCTCGGCCGCTTCTCTGGAATACAAATTTTCAGAAAAAAGGTTCTGATGCATACTTTTCTGTACACACTGTGAATACGTGCGAATGAATTACAAAGTGCTATCACCCTAACCATTAAAATTAATCAAAATTAAATAAATTAGTTTTGGTCACCCTTCCATTCGATATATTCGTGTTGAATATGATGGATGAAAAATAGATCAGACGAAATACAATTGCTTAGAAAATCAAACGTTTTTTACTGAAATCGAATATAATATTGAATGTACGCTTTACAATATATATATATATGTGTGTGTGTTGATGCATATATATTTAGAAAGAGATTACAGCCGCATGAATAGTATGTTTTCAGCATGTACATTACACCTGTCTGCCTTCAGAATGAAGGTGGGTGAATTAGAATATCAACGATTAATTGCATACTGTTTAAAAGGAAGGTATCCGTTTACTTCACTTTTAAATAAGTCTGACAGAGGCCTCATTTCGAAGGGCGATCTGAGTTCTAAGAGGTAAGTAATTCCTTACCTAGTGCTCGTATCAATACACCCCTCACTTCGCCACTGGTTTTATCTTATCAATGTTTACATATTGAAGCAGTATGATTGGATTTACAGATCCTGAACTGTGGAAATGAAAATGTTCTACGATAGCTCAGCACCATCTAAGATAAATTAGCCCACGATTTGCATGTTTTCAATATTCGCGGTGGTCACTATGCCTACTCATTATTCATTCGTGAAAATCGAAACCGCTCGATATAATAAAAACAAGATTCATAAAATCGACTCGCATTGTCTCAGTCTGATGTGTACAACCATCATGGCAAATTGTGAAGATTCTGTAATGAACTGAGTAACAGTTCTCGTTCTCTATCAAACTTTAATTACTAACGTGTAGCTTGTCTGCAAGTAGCCAACTATGACAGCTGTGTGTGTGGCTCTCCTGGATGCCAAATATGGATAATCTATCTGTATCTTTCCTTTTTGAGTTAACACTTTCTTTCAACTGTCCGATGCTCGTTAAGATTCAAAGAATTTCATACATATTATTTAACTAATTATGACTCTGTTCAAATAGTTGCCTTCTGTGATTTCCACCAGACAGTTGAGGTCTTTCACTAATTTGCAGAACATGTTTCATGTATTTGTGTCAAACATGGTAGAAACTATGAAATATGTTGAAGCACATATCATATTCAAAACTTATGGGATTTGTTATGTTTTCTATTCTTCATCAGTTGTTGAAAGGCTTCGCAAATGCTTCCTTGCGTCAGCCAACAATAATGATTATTTTACAAATTCGAGATTATCGTTTCACATACAACATTGGACGTCAAAAATTCACGGGAAATTATACAGCTAAAATTATACACTTCTTTTTAAAACTAAAAATCAGAAGATGTAGTTTAAAAAGCTTATTTACATGTATTTCCATCATGCTCACACACGCCACAACAGGTTTCGTGCGGTTTGCACACATTAGGTAGGGACAGTAGGATCATGATCCGCATGCGCTTGATGTAGTTTACTTTTGTATATGTTGTGTCGACGACACATACAATTTTGAGTAAAATAGTCAACCTAATTAAGTTTAATTTGGGGTTCACTTGATCCACAAGCAAAGAAATATAATTGGTCTTTGCGATCATTTTGCGATGATTGAAGACGTGCTAAAACTTTTCGAAATGAAATATCTGTCAAATTCTTCTTGGAGAGAAAATGTGAACGGCATGGTAAAATTTCCAGTAAATCTGTAATAGTTGAAGCAGCATTATTGGAAATGAGATTGAGTGCAACCATTTGTTGTGGTTCAAGTGTGTCATGTTAAGAATTGTGATCGAATCATCCATGGTCGACATCGACCGAGAGAGGCTGACAATTTGGGTCGAATACCTTCATCCGGCCTTGAGCAGTGTGATTAATCAGATGTTTACTATGCGATACCCCGTAACTAGGTTTCTGATAAGTAGGATTCGGTTATGGGAACATTTGAGATGATGTTATTGTTGGCCTCCTTCGGTCGATGTCGATCATGGATGTACATCACAATCGCGTGAATGTTCAAGTTTTGCAGCTTTTGGAATGACTAAGCAGTCCGATTCGGGAGGAACAATTTCTCCCGCAGCGCTGGCAACGAAAGTCAGAACTCGGTTGTATTGCGTCAGTTGCACGCTGGCGGTGTGATCAGCGTTCAGCAGCCAAGAGCTGTATCTGCTCCTCCCCAGCTTGCAGACGACGCTTTACACAGGGCCTCCAATGTCAGCGGTCAAGAGCAAGTTCTTCCCAACTTGCCGGGTCAATGCCATGAGATGAGATGATAAAGACTTATTTTTCTGGGGTCTTGCTTGATTCCGTAACGAATGATGCGGTCGCGTCAACGCATGGTAGAAAATAAATCACTAAGACACTAAGATATTATTTTTTTCTGAAAAGTGAACAATGCATGAACTAACAAGGGAAGCGCTGATCCCCCTTGAGAATATATTCGCGCACAAAATATTTTCAAACTAGAAACCAACTGCATAACGATGATATGGAACGATAACCGGAGAGCTTAAACACGGAATTAATCGTCAATATGCCGTTGGTAGTTACTAAATGATTCACTGTACGTCGGTGAAACTTAGAGCATCGGGAAGAAATACGAACGAAAGCTAGATGCTTTTCATTTGCTATGCATTGTTATCATCATGAATCTATCGTGGATATCAAAAGAATAAATTCAGATGTACTCTCAAAAATTAGCCTACTGCACATAGCTACTTAAATATATAGAAAGATTGAGAGATAAAATGAGGTAGGGGTAATATAAAACATAAAATCGATTGGGAGTTGAAATCAGAAAGTCTGGCGTTAGGCAGATGAGGCATGCTCAGAAAAGACGTAAGCAAATTAGGTATAGCAGATTCTAAGATTGACCATACGATTTGGAAAAGCGCTTCCCTTTGATAGCTGGCTTTTGTGGCGAGGTATAAAATGTCGTCTTCAAGTTAGGAATGAGCAGCTACTGGTAGAGGTTGCTCTACGTAGATGGCACCGACAGTGTGTGGAGGTCGCTGATCAGCGGAGTACGATTTATCGCGATGAACACTGTGCGTTAGACGTTTCTTCACAGATCGGATTGTTGAGATAACTGGCGCACAATGGAGCGCGAGATCGTCTTGCGCTTATGATGTATATCCTTGATCAACATCGAGCAAGTGAGTCCAACGCAGATATGATCTATGAACAACCAGTGCAATAGCAATAGCAAACAAATGAAAACGACGAAAAGTTGACGAAAAAGTATTTATTGTGGCTTTGTGCCCATCCAAACATGGGATATCAAAATTTACATTCGCAACAAAACTTTTCTTTGAGCCTATGGCTGTGTGAACGCTCGATTTCAGTGTCATGAAATCGATAAAATCATGAAATCTATAAAATAATAAAATGTACGCAACGCTACGATTATGAATACTCATAACGTGATACGTATGATTGCACCTAGGCCTTTTTTGCGTAATTGCTTGCTAATGGATTTTTCGTACTGTGGTAATTTACTCTCTGACGGATCACATCTTCGCACGTTGTTGAGTACGATATGAGTGCCCGCAGAATACTGTATAACGCATAGATGTAACGCTTTCCATCGAACCGTGGACGCAAAGGTTCAAGCGATTTATTGTTTGCCAGTTGGCTGATTTTAGAGTTAATCAAGCTATCGATATGCCTTCGTGCATGCGAACTACATAAATTGAACGGGACGTCCTCTGCCAATGGAATGTCCCAAACATAGCAAATGACACGTGATACGCTTGTGAACACAAATCCGGTAAATTCCTAGAAAATGAGCTTGCAAACGCAAATAATTTTCAGCGACAGGAAACCAATTTTTCTAAAATAATACTGATGATTTTCTCGATGCATGCTAATCAGATTAGATGAGATCGGAAGAGGGTATAGGGGAGTGGGAACAGTATCCGAACTTCTGCATGCTCATTGAAATCATGACCGAAACAGCAAAGTCAAACAACATTTGAATACACTTGCTCAGTGTTCATGAGTCGGGACTAATCAGCAAGACATCTTCATAAATAATACTATGAATGTAGCTCAGTGTAGCCAATAACTGCCTATTTTCTACGAATGTCTGTACTCGTAGGCATAAGCAACACTCATTAAATCTAGGCTCGTCCAGAGGTTCCGCGTGAAATTAATTTAATCCTGACGTCAAATAGTGTTTACCATCCAGTCAATGTATGATGCACGAATGTTCATGTCTCCATTGACAACGCTACCAAAACAAACAGATTCAATCACATGGACTTGGTTGGATAATAATAGCACTACATAAAATCTGAAACACAATCTCTATATGTCCATTACGCATTTTTGTTTAAGCACTTGCACTAGAAAATGTTACCGAACTCGAACAGACCCGGTTTATAAGTAACGAATCTAATCTTAATCACCGGTGGATTTTTTATTCATGTAAAGTTAATAGCACGACCCTCGGTCAATATTGAACATTGGGGTAGTGAATATTGTGTTGATGATCAGTAAATGTAATTAAAGACTAACTCGATTGTACTTGACCGACGATTATTGTAACTTCTAGCTATATAACCGTGGTCATCGCCGCAACATGTGGAAGGGTGTAACAATAACAATCGGAATCTTATTTGACAATGGTAAACGAGCAGATGCTATTGTTTTAATAATTTTTTGAGTACTGTAATTTTACAAATGAGGTACTCGCCTACTAGTTGGAGTGTTGATGGTTGGAGCTTCCGGAAAAACAGTTAATTTTGAACTTTGAACAATATAAAGTAGAGATTAGCATGTATTATGATCATATAGAACATCTCTAGATGCTGAAAATTCTTGTTTTCACTTTTAGGATAATATCATGTCCTCGTTTTCATGCTCGCTTACGAAAGGAAGGCTTAGAGCTTCAATATTAGTAACATTTGTCATCGTGTCCGCATTTCTGCGAAACATATAAGAAAGTGGTGACATGTATTTGAAAAAGAAATAACGACAAAAATAACGAATAAGAAATAATTCAATTCAGGCAATATTCTACAAAACTAAGCAGTATCCACGTTCAAATTTGAGAAGATTTACTATTCCCGAGTCCATGATTTCTAGGTTCAAATGCATTTGGATCACATTAATGTCCAATGTGGCTGTTCCAAATACATTGTTATAAATCGATGACACAGTCATCGTACAATTGCAAACGAAAACAAATTCCACGTTTGGTTAAAACTCGATTATTGTATTTCGTGATTTTGCGTCAGGATTCGTGTGAAGCGAAATTTTATTTGTTTGTGTCATACAGTTTTTATTCTGTTGACGTTTAATGAGACAAAGCAAATTCAGTTAGACACCAGGGTGCTTTGATATATAATCTAGACAGTTGCTGCTTATTGTAGTTATGTGCAGTAAAACAAACATGATTAGTTCATTGAAAAGTAAACAATTGCAGGTTTTGTCACGCTTTTCCGGTTCCAAGCACACGATTTCTCGGTGTAAACTTTAAAAACGTTTTATATTCTAATAGTTGCATATTAAATGGTTGCACTACGCTTAGATGCAATTGAAAATAAATTACCTAAACTGTATAAACGAGAAAAAAGGAACGTTTGCTCAGCTTAAAAAGTACCGCTGAAAAGCAGTTGCGAACATCAGCCATATTTCATAAAGCAATATGCATTTGTTAGTGAAGAAGATTCTGTCAAAGAATAAGCAAACTGAAGCAACGTAAATACGTCTCGAAATCAAATTTTCGATGAAAATGAACTCAAAACCTGTTTGAAACTTAGATATCCTACGGTTCGATCTAATTCAATAAACGAGTATGCTAATAATTTTTCTTATCTCTATCAGAGAGTAATATATATTGAATCATAGATTCGAAAATAGCGATGTCCATTATTCGATAAAGAAGGAAATGTTATCCCAACGTTATACTGCGATTTTATTGTCACTGAGAAATCGATGGAAATATTTGTGAATCCTCTCCTGTTTCTAGGAACTTAAAATATATGCAGTATAATTATCGAATTTTGTTGGCTTGCGGCAATGCAAACTAAATTTCTAAAGAAACGTTCATTTGTATGTATTTCCGTCACACCCATACCCCACGCCCGGTTTGGTGCTGTTTACACTCATCAGGTGGGGACAGTAGGATCAGGATCCGCAAGTTTATCCATCACGCACATCTCACAACCGACTTAACGCTCTTCACTTTGATGATGACCGGGCAATAAGATCAGTCTCTGCGTGCCCTGGGGCAGTTAAGGAATGATCATAAATGTTGAAGTTTGATGATGTTTGCTAAAGTTGGCACGAAAAAACTAGTTCAATTTGATGGCCACATGTTCGAAGCTCCTCCATATATTCCTAGTGTTTCAAATCTCGAGAAATTTATTGGCACTGTCCATTACTTGTGTGATTCATTTAGCGTGAAAACGTTCCTGTGGTTTGCCGTGAAATGCGCTTCGTTCACCATTTACTGTCAATTCTTTCGGATAGTGCTGTTGACTTTTCTGAGTGAGCGAGTGTTTTAAACAAAAGTTTTGTCTAAATCTGTAGAATGTTTCAAAATTGATTTTCACCATATCGTTCCACAAACGTGGTTCTCCTATCACTTCACTAAACTGTTGCTTATGCTCATTTGATGATTGCCAATAATTCAAAATTAGTAACGAACTTTAACGGTAACTTACCGAATTATCCGATCAATGCTGTCTTTCCGTTTATCCCCACAAAGGTCTTTGTATAGGATTTTGTCCTCCGTGCTATTTGTGCTGTATGTTTCATCGTTACCGTGAAATTCCATGTCTGCCGATTTTGAATCCGTGCGCCGTGGTGACCTTGCGATCATTTCATCGTGGTCGCGAACGCATTAAAGTGAGTTCGTTTAATTGTTAATCACTAAATTATCAATACAACTAACAATGGCTTTAGTCCGATGAGGCTTTCAAAATATTCAGTTGAAAATGGTTTGAGTTGGAAGCTTGAATTATTTTTTATTCCGCTTGGGTTTCGCCATGATAATTTACGTGGCTGTGAAGTGGAATGGATAAAAACACCGGTGAAAATAATTGGTTGAAATGTTTGGGCCCGGTCATGTATCAATAATGGAAAAAATGCGTACAAATCAAGCACTGATCCTGGTCATGCCTACGTGACACACCGTAGAATTAATAGTAGCTGTTTAGCGGCAAGGTCAAATCAGTAATTCAAAGTAATTCAACGTTTTAATGGTCGAAAAAGCAAATACTTTAAAGTAAACACAGATTAAAAATATAGGGAATTCATAAAAACAACACAAATGTTTTATCCATATGGAAAGTCAGCACGTGTATTCAGGTGCAAGTTTGGGTTTGGTCAACATATACTTGTCAAGTTCGGCCTTGAACATGTTCAGGCTTGGTGCACAAATTGATTATAATCATCGAAGGATGGTACCTTCTGCTGTTGATTAAGAACTAGGCTTTCCATGATTCTTAAACCTTGTCAAAACTTTCTGGGATGCCTTAATCAAGGGAGACGAGTATATTATAGATGATGTTTTCATTAAAATAGAGGAGGACACTGCAAACTTTTTTGCTCGATTTCTTCTGTAGATAATAATAGTAAGTGGTATAGTGATCTCGAACTCACGTACAGTTTTCTGTCAGTGCAGTTAACACTCAAGATGCTAAGGTTACATGGTAGTAAATTGAATAAACTCACCCAGAAGGTCATTAGTGAGATCACATGAAAAATGATATGTGGGGTCAGGGAGTTCCATCGAAAACAAACTCTGACAGCAAAGAAAAACCTTCGACAATTTGATCTGGAGTGTGGAATAATTAACTTGTAGCCATGAGATCTGCTACCACGTGCTTCTTGCCGATGAAACAGGGGTTCAAGTGGGGGATCCACTGTATGCAGAATGTTGAACAGCAGGATCAATTCACCCCTGAGACGACGGTACGAAAAGTCAAAGAGGTTTAGTGTTGCAACCCGCTCCTGTTGTATAGCCCGGTCACCAGTTTTGTAGCGCGGTGGTATACGCGTTGCAGCAAGGTCATGTCCTTTTTTAACCATGGGGACCATGCTTGAACAGCCTACTCCATTGTTGGTCTGATATAGGTGTTGATTATACGTGGGAGTATCTGCTTTGAGAAACGACCAAAGATCCTTCTGAGCAATGCTAAGCTTTTACAGGACTTTTGTATACAACAGAACACTGCCGTGAATACTTCAAGTTACTGCTAATTTACACGCCCAGGTCCTTCTCTTCAGTAACCCATGAAAGTTGCTGAGATCCCAGAGAGTATGTGAATTCGAATGATTTACCAACGTTTAACATTTTAAATTTGTGGATGTTGAATGGTAGGCAGTTCCGCAATGACCAATTATGGAGTGCTTCGAGATCTCTTTGGAGAATTTGGCAATCTTCTATGATGCGTATGCTAGTCCAGACTTTGATGTCATCCGCAACTAAAATGATTTTGCTGCGTACGATTTCGGGTATATCGTTCGCGTACACGAGGAAGAGTATTGGCCCCAAGACTGAGGCTTGAGGTACGCCACTTGTAACTTCTACTGGGCTGGATAGTGCCCCATCAACTCTAACCCTTATAACTCTACCAGTCAAGTAATCCTTTATCCAAGTCAATAGTCCGCCGCACACCCCGAGCTGCTCCAATTTTTGTAGCAGTATGCTGTGGTTAACACGGTCAAAAGCTTTAGATATGTCCAAGTAACAAGCATGGATAGGGCATCCATCGTCCATGGCTCGAGACCAATTATCAAGAGTTATGAGAAGATTGGTGAGACAGGAGTGTCTTGTCCTGAATCCGTGCTGTGCGATGGAAATCAGCTTATTTTGTTCCACATGTTTAATGAGTTCGTCAGCTACAAGTCGTTCGAGTAGTGGTGGGTTGATTGCTAATTAGTCATGTTCCCTGTCCTGACCATCACCATTGGTCTGACAAAGCTGCTGGTGAAGGCAAACAGCCAGAAGACAGTTGTGGAGTGCAAGTGCGGAGGATGTGAACACCATAATGCATTGATCTCAATACCAAATTTTTTTAAAATTCAAAACAAGCCATTCACTTTACTTGCGGGTTTCCAACCTATGAAATTCGATGCCTGATACACTTTGGGGATTAGAATATGCCTTAAATAGAATTAAACATCAAACGATTGACTCAACTCTGACTCTGAGAGATAGAGATCCTAAACAAAGCTCGATTAGCTAAATATCTACTAAGTAAGCCATATCGACATCACTTCTCTGCAACAATTGTTTCGTTCCTTACTTAGTATTTAAATTTCATTTACATGGTCGTGAGAAAGAATAATGAAAACAAACTCTCACTTCATTTTACATTGATGGGTATCATCCTCCTTGCGCTAATTGGGTTGAGACCATTCTATTAGTATATTAATGATACTTAGGATTTCAATTTCAACGAAATGATTCGCAACGAAAGCGTGGAAGTGATTAGCTTTGTTGCCCTTGCAGTAATGAAAGTGTTTGCACATACATTTCATGTAGCTTGTGCTTAGCTGGAATACACCTAATGGATTACTTCTATGAAAAGTGATTTTTTCTCAATTATCTGACCGGTGTGGTCCATGGGGAGAGTGCATGAGAAAGCAGTAAAATTGATGATCCACAGACTGGTAAAATACCACTATGTTGCCGTTATTTTTCCCTCTATTCTTCACACATTTTATATCGTGGTGCGGTGGAAATTCGGTCCAATTATGTCTCAAAATAATTGTAATTTGAGTTGATTTCGATACACAAATGCCCACTTAAAATTCTATGATTTAGTAGGTATATTTACGGTAGACAGTTGTACATCCTCTAATCCATTATCATCCGTTTGTCGAACTATTATCAGCGAAATTTCATATGATGCCTATTAAAAAGAAAAAGCAGAATATTTCCGAAATTTTAGCTAAATGCTAATGTTGAAATCACATACATCTAACGGGTTCTGTACAAATTACACAAACAATATTAGCAGAAAATGTACACATGATATCAACCAGATAAATTCGAACGGGATTGTTCAGCAAACAGTTCCGCTTTCACAAAGGTATCTTGATGCAAATGGATCAAATAGCAAAGATATTAAGACGTTCTAGAAAGCAGTATGATGCGTTTTGATAGAGTCGTTGAGGTAGATTGACTTTCAAGGTGATCGCTATACAGCGGGTGATATCATAATTGGGGGTATTATTTACTAGTCGATCGCAAAATGGAAATTTTCACTTCGTTATTTTTTCAGGAATGTCTTTATAAAGAACAGATCTCGCCCGTGATACAATCCAGATTCAACACTTGAGCAACACAAAGTCTTTTTAAAGAAGTGCCGGAAAAAAGCAGATGTAAAGTACAATGTATGAGGTAATGTACTAGAGAATATGATGGGGAAAATTAGCCCGGATCTAAATCCGAAAGATCAAAGATGAAAAGCGTAAAACTGAACCTACAAACTCTAGTAAGTAGATGATTAGGATGAAGGGTCCGTGTAAGGTTATCGGATAAGTTGATACCTAGATACTTTACATATTTCTCACTATTCAGGTCTGTGGACTGAATTTTAGATAAAGTAAGACTACTGCATAATGCTTCGCGACACTCATCACGCAGATTAGTAAACACACGTTCAGTACGTTTTCCTGCATTTAAAGATACGGATCTCTGTTCTGACCAGGTACTAATTGCATCTTACTAGATTATTCTCAATGTTATCATTTAACAATATGCTTCCATTTAACCAGAATAATAATGCATTGGTTTGGTATTAAATTCAACTTGTGGTTTCATTCTGACTTTTTCTCACTATTTCAGGGTACGATGATGCAAGATTGTCTCATAGGCACATGTTGTTGCTTATGCGCAATGTGCCAGATCGACCGGGATATGAAACATTACGAACTTGTACGAGGTTATTTAGATGTGTGACACAGAGCTTACGTTACCTATTTGGTGTACAATATATGAATTACAAATCCTTCGCAATTTCCTACTTTTGCAGATCTATACTCAATTTGGTCGTTTAGTATAATTCCGCATTCAAGAGGTAGCTTCAGTCATAAGAATGAAATAGGTTACTTTTTGTTATTTTGAATACGTCTACGAGAGAATAAAATATGAGAGAGACATTCAGTTACATGTGATTTTGAAATATTCAAATAAATACATGTGAAACCGTCTTCTATCGTATTTAGGGACGTTATATTAGCTGAGCGTAGTCTAAATAGGCTTAGAGGGACCATTCACATACATACCGGTATAAAATTCGATATTTTATTAGAATAAATCTTGATCTGATCTGAATTGAACGGTTGCCTTATGATGGCAGAGGGCTAATACAGTGAACAAAGTTGAATGATTTTTCTTGCCAAACATTTTGCGTTATGTAATTTCGATTCACTTTTCAATATTCGGAGAACGTCAGTTATCAACTTTGGTCGACTGCATATGGACTCAATTCAGACGCGTTTGTAATGTCGAGCATTCGTGAGGTTGAATAGATCGGATTGGTTTGCAACGAAACGTCCGATGCAAACTCAACAAGCTCGGAGAACAAATTCAAGTAAGCTACAACAATGACCCGAGCTACAAATATTCCAAACAATACTAACTATTATACACGTGTTTGAACACATGTGATTGAACAGGTTGGTCGTACCGGCCTTGTCCAACAGTGACATACAATCAATACTGTTTCAAGCACAAGCGCATCCTGATCCTACTGTCCTTACCTAATGAGTGCAAACAGCACATAACAGGTCGTGGGTTGTGTGTGATGGAAATGCATGTGAATAAGAATTTTGTTTCAGAGAACTTTGATTATGAATTGAGGCAGAGAAATTTAATAATATTTGAGTTTTGTAGTGAGCTTCGGATTAATCGTGCAAACGCGCGGGAATAATGCCCATTATTGGTGTGAAATAATTGTTTTCCATATTCCCAATCGCCGTGTGTCTAACGGTTTACGTGTGATTAGACTATTATGTCACACAACGTTTGAATTGATCTTTAATATTTGGTCAGTGTGATTATTCCTTATTTAACTTATCTCTTTGTACGCATCCAATAATGTATTTTCAACACCACGATCTATTGCGACGATTAATTTAGCGTTTTGGTATCAAATCAATCAGCGGGTGATCATCACTTCCAAGAGTTGATCGAATAAATATTTAGCGAGAACCGAATATTATTACTTCAAAGTCATCAATCCATCATTTCTTAAACTGTGTCATTCAACGTAGTTTCCGTAAAATACAACATGAACATCCTCGCTTGCAGCGGTTTATCTGAGTGGATTCGTACAACTGGATGATCAGTATCACGACTTGTTGCAGTTTAGATTTTGAAACAGCCAGTAAAACGATAGTGTTGCACTTAGAACCGTCACTGATTTTCCAACGTTATTTGTTTATCAATTGAAAACACGTACAGAATCAAAGAGTGATTTCGGGTAATGCGTTAAAGTACACAAAATTCCTGTGTGTTTATCAAACAAAATTTGATAGCAGATAATTATGTCCATATTTATGCTTGTGACATTCAATGTTTGCCATTTAGGTGTTTCATTCAGAACAGGGAACGCGATTCAGTAGCACTCTATTCATCACATGCATTTAAACAACGGTAAAATGTTTAAAGTTTAGTCTGGACAATGATAAATGAATGCATAATTGCGATCTATGAACTAGTGGATGGTATACTAATCCGTAAGGCGTGTGATTACAATAGAGATTTTCGTGGTTTTGTATCCTACCCAATGTGGAGTCTATGCACTGCTAATGAGCGACTTAAGAGCGAAATAAGAGTTCTGTGTTTTCATTGCGGACAATCGTTATCAACTTTATGAATATTCAAATGGACTTGCTACTGACGAGTAGTCGCAAAGCTTATACTAACTTTGAATTTTTCACATCCCCTTGGACATTGCCAGTTTAATTTGGTTGTCTTGAATGACATGCAGTCGTTTTAGACTAATCCAGTCAAGCATCCTCAATGTACGTTTACACGCAAATAATATGTTTTGGTTCAAACAATTTTATATAAATAATAAATTAACTCTCATTCATAAAATGAATTTTAAACAATTAATATGGGCACCAGTGCTGAGCACTAGGGCCTGGAGATCTCAGCGTCATCCATTTATCGAATGGCAAACACATTTGTCTTAGGAATTACGATCACGTGGGCATTCAATATATGTTTTATGCGTAGTTTCAGCGTCGCTGAGTAATTTGGTTCAATATTGAGGCCAGTAGCTATCGTGTGTTAAAAATATATGAAGCACGATTTGGAGTCGATAACTCCACCATTTCTTATGAAGTCTCATAATGCCCCCTCTTTATAATTAGATTCTTGTGTAAAGTACCTTGATGATATAAAAAACTTATTTGCATGCATTTCCATCACACCCCACGACCGGTTTTGTACTGTTTACCCTCATCAGTTTGGGACATTAGTATCCGGATCCGCATGCGCTTCGAAATGGTCGTGGGAGTAGATGGACGAAATGCATGCAAATGACCTTTTTATTCATGATAATGCTTTTAAACCCTATCCACACGACTGTGAGCTCATGTGCTTGAACAGCTTGGTCGTACCAACCTTATCGAACAATGGCATACAAGTGCAACTTGATTAACTTGATGTTAAGTTAGAAGCACACACAAAATATCCACTTACGCTTACTTTTGTATAATGTGTTGTGGCTAATTGGGTTGCTAACTTAGTGTTCAGGAATGCTTGATACAAACTATAGTTTCATATATTTTACAAGCACCAATATATAAACCTGG
>JACCGJ010001504.1:0-7500 GCA_013407085.1 Atriophallophorus winterbourni | reverse complement strand
ATCTGAAGCCACCGATACGTCTCTGGCTTCAATCCTCCGCACCGAATATGCATCCATTTGAGAAATATTTCACATTGTACTGCTTTTGCATTATCAGCAACCTGTTAAGCGCATACAAGACAATAGTCTCCCGAGCGAGCAGCGGGGCACCTATTTCATTGCATCTTCGTTACAGTAGGTGCTGTATTATCTACTTTTGCAGATTTTCTCGTCATAGCCATGTTGAAATCCGGTGAAAATCAAATAAATACAAAATCAAAGGATTCGTAAGAAGCAAGATACCACGTTGACCTTGAAGACTTATGTCTGCTACTTAAATCGTTCGAACTCCATAAGTTTATTCGATCAAGAACAAAATCCGATGAGCTTTCTGCTTTTTTCTGATACTTATAAGGATTTTATCTCTCTTTTCTTATTTCTATTTTTTGCTTTCAAACGGATTACACTGCCAGAATTCATCTTATATCATTTACCTTGTGATGCTTATATTTTTGGTAAGAATTTTATTGACATATTTTCGGTTGCCGCGTAATAATGGGTTCAGTAAAAATAAACCACCTCCAAATAAAAAAACCAAATTTAACACACAAAAGAACCTTATTGTCTCATCAGCTACCATCCATGATTCTTCGTTACATGGAGTGGCGAATCATCTTCCGTAGTTTCACAATTTCGTTGCGAAATTTAGCGAATAAGAAGCGTCAATACACATTACACATTACAGTTACGAAAATTGAATGGCAGCTTGTTTTGAATTGACCACTGGTTCAGCTTATTTAGAGATGTTTTAAAACTAGGCAATCATCACCGGAGTCGACATCTATCTAAATTTTTATCATTAGCGGAAAGAAAATGTTCACACCTTACTAACTGTGGTTGATCATTTATAAATATTGAGAACAGTATTGAATCGAGCATCTGTGGCGATTGCTCAATTGAAAATCAATAATACTGTTATTCATATTTTCATTGTGTAACTAATAAAATTAATATACCGCGTAATTCTAATACTGAGCGTGGTTGATTCTTAATTTGGTTGGTAATTTCATTCAATTCAGTACAATAAAATTTATTACAATTGGCGTCACGATCAGCTATGCCATTTGTAACAACATTGTTTTACTGTACCTAACAATTGACCTTGATACACTCTCTCCGTTGATTCGTATTCCGTGATTGCTTTCGCTGTACCTTTGTGCACCTTTTGGCTACAGCGATAAATCTTCCATCTCCTGTGCCTGTTTCCAACATTCTTGGGGACCTTATTATAGTGGTAAGTCTACTACAAATTGGTGAGCCCGACATACACGCAACCTGCGTGTATATTACACGGTACGTCATTTTCCAGCTTTTCACTGAGTTTTCAGGTATTTTTACCTCGAATAAACGTGCATTTTCGCATCACTTGCTCCTGTTCATCATGAGTGATTCTAAATGCGTTATTTTGGCATCAACGGTCATCACAATACCCAGTTTTATTCCACAGGATCCTGAG
Organism: Atriophallophorus winterbourni; assembly: GCA_013407085.1. Taxonomy (NCBI): domain Eukaryota; kingdom Metazoa; phylum Platyhelminthes; class Trematoda; order Plagiorchiida; family Microphallidae; genus Atriophallophorus; species Atriophallophorus winterbourni. Next base: position 6,005 of record JACCGJ010001504.1, on the reverse strand, counting down.
TATTGGTTTCATTTTTTCGAAACTGAATTTAGTTCTAAAAATATAATTGATGAGTCCGCCATGTTTTCATATTTAGCGCAGAAACTCCACGCGGATGTGTTGTTACAGGTACGCGACGCAGTCCTGGCTGCACCCATAGGTGACCGCTACCGTATCGTCAAACAGGCTGTGATTTTCCGCGCAGTCCCGTTCGAACTTTTTGGGCTACAGTAGCTTTTCGATAAATTAGAAGTTGCCAACAAAACGTCATCTACCATACTGATTGAGATGCGCCACCTGCTCGGGTCATCGCACATGGACGAGTCCTTACTAAAGAAACTATGGCTTCAGCGTTTACCTGAGTGCGTGCAACCCATCTTGGTTGCTGCAAAAAGCACTCCGGTATTCGAGCTTTCGGAAATGGCGGACAACATCGCTGAATGTATCAGTCCCTATCCAGATGCCCATATTTCCACAGTAATCGCAGGACGATCAGGCACACAGGGTAATCTGGTGGAAGTCAGCAATGCGGATCTGCTGGCTGAGGTTGCAGCTCTACGCAATGAGGTTTGAAACCTCGCACTCATTAGTAAGTCACGATCGCGCATCTCATCCCGCCGACACTCGAGTAGTCACACTCGGTCACCCGTTTGCTGGATACATCGGAAATACGGCGATGATGTGCGGCGTTGCATCAAACTTTGCGATCATCGCACATCGCCAGCGGATACTCCCAGGCTGACAGCTAACGGCGACTACTGTCGTAGGCTCGAAGAGATCAAGTCGTCTTTTCAACATCAGGGATAAGTCCACAGGTCTACGTGGCGGACCAAAAGCCAGTAAGGATGTTTGCACATGCGCGAAAGCGTGCAGTGATTCTCAACGCACAAAAATCCACCGACACACAAAAAGCCCATTAGGAACTTTTGTCGAACAGGATAAGCGTTTCTCCAACATCCACGTAGACCTCGTTGGCCCGTTACCACCTCCAAGTGGCTATACATACATCCTTACTTGCATAGACCATTTCACCAGGTGGCTCGAGGCCGTTCCGCTACCAAACTGCTCTTCCGATACAGTTGCAAATGCTTTCTTCGAACGTTGGATAGCACAGTTCGGTTGTCTGAGTAACGTTACATCGGACCGAGGTTTCCATTTCGATGAAGCCTCCAGTCAATTGATGGCTACCCTGTGTTGCCGACATCACCGAACGACTGCTTATCACCCTGCTACTAATGTTATGGTGAAAATGTTCCACAGGCAACTCAAAGCCTTATTAGTGGCACACGGAGGTACTAACTGGACCGAATTCCTACATATTGTCATCCTAGGTTTAAGGTCAACCTTAAAAACCCCTTTGTAAGCCACTGCCGCCGAGTTAACTTTCGGTCGTACCATCGCGTTACCTGGTAAATATATTTCGCCGGTTAGGCAATCACCATTTGCCTATGGATATTACGTGGCGCGCTTGCGACATTATATGAGTCGTTTTCACCCATCACCTCTCGAGTTCAAGCCAAACAGTTCCACGTGCCAAAGGAGTTGGCACATTGCCAGTATGTCTTTCTCCGAAATGACATGGTGAATCAACCTCTTCACCCTCCTTATGCTGGACCATTCAAGATAATTCGGCGGTCCCAAAAAAACAGTTGTGATTGACCGCGTCGGTCGACACGACACGGTCTCCATTGACAGAGTCAAACCGGCGTTCATGGACAATACGGTTGACTCAGCTTATCCGCCAGATCCAACACCAGCACCACCTGTGATAACCTCTACCTTACCCTCTACTATCTCAACGCCTGCCACCACAGCAGCTAGGCCAGCGAAACGGCAACCCGTAAGGTTCGCCGAATATGTAGTACCTTTTTAACGTGTTATTATCACTTGGTATATGCCCGTGCATGTTTTACGTACCTCATCACTATAACTCGGTCGTAGCCCTGAACCGATGCACCAGAGAGCTTTTTCTTCTTCTTCTCACTTCTCAGGTACCCATGCACCTCTCGTTGTAAAAACCGTAGCACGCGCCACCTACGGATCACCGACGCTTGTCAACATCCTATGCGGTAGCCTAGAATACACGCATCCTTCGCGTATTCCTCCCGGTACATATGCATCTCACGCTGTTAAAAACAGTGGCACACGCCACAAACGGATCGCCGACGCTTGTTGCCATCCTACCCGGTAGCCCCAACTATGAGCACCGCACAGCACGACATTAATCAGACACGGTCCATACTAGCCCGACTACACGCAACTCAGCTTTCTCCAGTCGAGGCCGTTTGCCATCAAGTCTGGGGCGCAGGCAATTCTCAGCAGGGACTAGGATTCCAAAGCTTCTCGTTCTTCGTTGTCAAGCCCAAATATGTGCCTACAAATGCTCCTGCTGGGTTCATACTAAGACCATGCCAGACTGGCGATTCTCGCTAGCAGCACGTTCACTCCATGTGAGACGTGACTCAGCTTAGTACTTATCGGGTTTTCGTGTATCCTACCCTGGTCACCACCGATAATCGACAAATGCAGATTAAATGCCTTGGCTGACTTCGAAGTGACTGGTAGCTAAGAGACAATGTTCCAGCCTGGAACGACCTGACACCGCTAGGCCAGTCCAATTGTCAATTCCGGATCAGAAGTCTCCTCTGAACAGACTTCTTGGAAGGGGGCTGTGTAACAACATTGTTTTACTGTATCTAACAATTGACCTTGATACATACTTCCCGTTGATTCGTGTTCCGTGATTGCGTCCGTTGTACTTTAGTGCACATTTGGGTACCGCGATAAATCTTCCATCTCCTGTGCCTTTTCTCCAACATTCTTGGGGATATTATTGTAGTGCTCAGTCTAATACATATTTCCTTGAAAATTCGGATTTCTCAATATATGTTGAAACATCAGAGAAATAAAAAATTATCTGAAACGCTTTGAAATTTGTTGTCTTACCAAGCGTGAAATGCCAGATTAAATGTATTAAAACTAATTTTACTAGCACATGTCACACCAAAAATTTCAAAATTGCTGAACCGGCTCTCTCTAATACAATGCAACGACACGAAAACCAAACTATTCGTCAATTTATTCTTGAATTGCAAACACAAGCTTCACGGTGTGCTTTTGAAGATAAAATAACTGATCTTTTATATGATCGCTCAATCGCTGGTGTCAATGAACTAGAATTTAAATCTTGAATCTTGAATATAAATGATGTTCATATACAACGCTTATTGAGCGATCTTTTAATGGTCAACTTGTGACCATTACATATCCTCCGTTATTGATGGTAAACAATCTAACTTTTGGGAATGTTAAAAGAATATTTGAATATCATGAAGATGTTACAAAATAAATCAATCGTCAATGTAGCACTGATACTCAATTTGTTTTGTTTGGAACCTCCAAACATAAACGTCAGTCAAGCAACCGAACACAATGTTATCCCGATATCATACTAGATAGTATACGCAAATTAGGAAATGTGAATCATTTTTGTGCCAAAGGTAACGAAATGCGACCTACATATTCGTGGCAAGTAGTCTGGAGAAAGCTCACTTCACGAGGCAACTAAAATACTTTCCTAAGTGCATACCGATGTGCAAGCGATTAGGTCATCAAGCGAACATATGTTGTGTGACCATAGCTGATTTGTAACCGACTTGGTGAAGAGAAACCCTTTTATTTATACAGAGTTGCCGGAATAAAAATCTGTGTACCAGAAGACGGTCTAGATAATTCTTGACGTATCCTCGCCTGAAGCATACGACGAGGACACCAAAGAACAAAATTGAGCTGATGTGAGCTCCTTCAGCGGGTCATAAACTGGTCATGCTAAAGTGACCTTCCATTAAAACTCAATAAGAGACAACTGTTTTCATCACTGGATGATAACATTTCGATCCGCTTGTTGGGTAATTTACACGGCGTTTACGCCTTAAGTATTCAGGATTACTAATCAAAGCTGACTTCAAGTGAGAGCACCAATGTTTCGCTGCATATCAGCGTGCATGCAAGGTACATTTTCGAATATTCAACAACTAAGAAACATCGCGCATCTTCAATGAGCATTATCCGTTAAACTTCAATACTCTCTAGAATATTCATTGATTTTTTCAATGCCAGTATTTCTCCGATTTTAAACAAAACACCTATTGATTCTATGTAAACATTTATTAAATACTGTTTACTTTAAAGTTCTATCGAACCTTATATTACGTTGCATCAGTGACCTTAAAAATTATTCATGATTGTACAGCCTTTATTTGTTTGTAACAACATTTTGCTAATTATTGATCATGCTTATCATGCTTGGATATACGAGAATGAAATTATTTAGATTCATATTTATAATTCTCTATGATAATGTAAAGTTTCATCCGCGACGAAATCTGTGGATACCCAACCAAACATTCTCTACTGAATACCGTAAATTTCCTTGGATTCCCCAGAGCTCATTCTTAGGGCCGTTGCTCTTACTTATCTTCATCGATGATCTAGATAACCAACCGCGCTCCCCGCTGTATATGTTTGCTGACGACGTAAAAATTATCGGTAGGTTGGAAAGCTTCAATCTGATAAACGACAGAAGCGTCGTGAAATAAGCGGATAAGTAGGACCTTCCACTCAACCTAGAGAACAGACACTTAATCTCTACCCTAGCAAGTAACAATATTGTCTCTTTGCTTTTAGCTCACATAGAATTCCCAGGTTTAAATTCAAAAAGGACTTGGAAACATAATCCCTTGTACAAACGGTGGCAGGTGCTACTCTAAAGCATTACCCATAGGAATGGAATTCACCTTTTCTGACAAAAACAACAAACATATTGTAAAAAGCTTTCCCAAACACCGAAAATGCATTTCTTGTTGAAAAAAATTGTATTTGTAGAAGGTGATTGCTGGACATCATCTCCCAAATCGATTGGGCATGAAACATTTATTATAGCTCTCACCAATTGGTGATGACACCTCTTTCATCTTTCACACAATTATGCTATAAGATCTCGCTCCAGTGCTTACAAAACCATTGTTCAGTTCATGCTTGCACCTGGAAGTGGTACATGGAGAGTAGAAATAAGCCTCATTAGTTTCAATAAAAAAGGATGTCTGCAGGTCAACTTCTGGGTACTATAGAGCTGTCAGTATGACTAGCATCCTCTCGAAAGTATTGGGAAAACTATTTCGTGACAAAATCTGTCAGCATCTCTGTCGGAATTTTCTACTGATTGCATCTATATATGGATCTCTTAAGGAGAGATCCTGCCAGACTAACCCTCTTAGTTTCCTCGATACTGTTACTAAAAGGCTAGACGAAGTTTAGCCAGTCTAAGCCTTCTACCAAGCTTTCAGCAGGACTTTCGTTTCCGTAAATCACCGCCTTCTGAATATCAAGATAGTCATTTTCTGAGTAATCCCGCTAATCGCTATGTAACATTTGACAAATCCCATCTACAAGCGTTTTTCCGTAAAGAAAGTAAATGCAACCGTTTCTGTTCTATTATACACGATTTTTCTTCAGCTTAACTCTCAAAGTTTTGGTGAAAATTAACTGATTTTTCTTATTTCCAGAATCAATTAAAATGAGATTCTCTTTATATACAGTCAGGATAATCATTTGGAGCGGCGTTCGTCGACGATTTTAAACGTACAAAAAAACGTCTTGGTAGTAACGGGAATTCTTATGCAGCTTACCTCTTAAAAAAATTCTGGACGCTTGATTGGTTCCTTAGCCATTTTCTCTCCTGTGCAAACTGAACTGATATCATAAAGCGCTGTACGTTCAACTTGGTTTCATTTCCCACGCTCTTCTTAACAATCAACTTCCAAATCGCGTTTCTCTGATTTTGCTGTAAATCTGTAATCAATTTATCGCATTATACAGGCACCATAAATACAATTAACGTGTTCGAGTAAGTTTTTTGGAAAAAACTTATTAATATATATCTAATGATTTTCAAATTTTTAATAAAATACAAACATTATGCCGAATGAAGCATTTCAGTCGAATGTGGAAAAAGTAGCTAAGAGCAT